>JAFBJS010049905.1:37513-55956 GCA_016785265.1 Paraplagusia blochii | reverse complement strand
CACCTACTATATTGTATGTATAGGAACGTATTAGACTTATGTCTTGAAGCATATCATTGTTCATTTTGGCAGGAATATAACCTATTTTATTGTTATCTTTGACAAAATTAAAAATATTATTTTCTGCTTTTTTGATGGATTTAGCAACACTGGTGGAAAATCCAGTGCACAGACTCTGCCCGTTCCCTCTCCTAGGTTTGTGTGGGGCTTACATTAGTCATGAACTTCTCAGAGCTTCCCTTTCATATGTCTTCAGGTTGCATTATACTAGATGTTCTCTGCACCTTCTCTATTTCTCTTGGGGATTAATCTACAGTTTTTCTCAGCTCTGGAATTGAAAAAAAAAAAAAAGCTCAGTGTTTGGATAACTGTAACTACGGTCAAAATTTCAGAATTACTGTTCGCCACAAGATTTCCAGGCTCGGGAGTTCGTCACCATGAATACAAAGAGTGGATTTATTTCTTACAGCTCAAATATGAGCAGGAATAATACAGAGCAGCACGAAAAAGGATTAAGTTTAGTTTTTCTCGCCAAAATATATTCCCAAAGTGTCCTGGATCTTTCCTGGAGCAATTTCTATCTGAATCTGCTTCTGGGAAATTTTCAGGTCACATTTTGGTTATGGTTTAATTCTTTTAACCAATATTTTTGTCTTCATATTCAGCATGCCTTTCCTTAAATAACTCAAATGCCTCCTTGGTGATGTCTTCAGCTATTTTTGATGATGGGAACAACAAGTTCTATGACAAAATGTGAATATGTTGCGAGGACACTGTACTAAAGAGTCTTAACAAAAGGTTAATAATACGTATAAGGTTCAATCTCTACCTAATTTTTATGTCATGCATACAATTGCTCCTTTCTTGTTCGACTTTAAACCCAAATGGCCCATCTAGTATTGGTAAAATCTGAGCTAGTTTTCCAGTATTGTGTCCTATAATTTATGACAGCACAGTTACAGTGTATACAGTTATTCTGATATATTGTTCAATTTATTGTCATTAAATTTTGGTGTGTTTTAAAAAGGTGTAAAGTATTTTGGTATTTAAGTTATCCCGGATTATAAGTAAAAGTCGGTTCCAATCGGTTTGTTCTGTATCTCCATTGTATTTTCCCCATTTAAAATAACTGAGTGTGTTTTGGCTCCACAATATTTGCTCCCTGATTCTTTTGATTCATGATAAATTGCAGTAAATACCAGGGGAGGCAGTGGTGGCATAGGTGATCAGGTGATCCCTGATCACCTGGATCAATGCTTCACCTGATCTCAGGTGATCAGGTGACGCATTGTCCTTAAATGCGTCCTTAAATGTGTTGTTATGTGTTTCCTCGTAGGTTGGAAAACAAGTTAGAAAGGTTGCCTCCTCGCATGTAAGAAAAAATGTAGGTCAAGATACTTGTGATTCAGGACCTCAGTGTATTTGTCTTTGCTAAAAACATAATTGAGATCTGTCTGGATGAGAAAAGCTTTATTATGTGCATCTACTCTCCAATATTGGAAACATAATCCATTAAAAGCAGTAATTGTATTGTGGAGTGCTCGCTGACATCAAATTGCTCTATTACTTTGGCAGTAGCTCAGCATAAAAAGCCATTTATTCAGGCCCTGAGAAGGAACCTCATTTGACAGGGGTCACCTCATGTTGTATTGCTAAACTCAAAAAAAGCAGAAAAAATTGAGCCGTTTAGATGATACTGTGTTCTGCTCCGGGTCGTTGTTGTTTTTTGTATGTGTTGGCATCTGTGTATTGTGCTTGTGTGGTAAGAAATTAACTTTGTCATGGTGCGGCCCTAAACAATAGCAGGCAGGAATTGCTGAACCTAATGTTGCTCCCTGGGAAACGCTGAAGTAATTTGGCTGGAGCAGCCCCACTTAATAGGCTGAGCCGCTGCACAGTTTGAGAATTTATCAGTCAATTCAGACCGCCATCTTCACAGTTTCCGTGTGATTAGTGTGCAAGGAACAATATTGAGGTGGTGGGGGCGGGGGTGAGGGCAGGGACTAGACATTAAGAGATGTGTATTGCTTATTTGAATTCATGATATTAAATCAATGAGTGAAGTTATTAATCGTGCAGATTGATTAATGTAATATTGTGAGGACATTTTTATTTCAAGGCGTATTTTTTAGAAGTTTTACGTGATTTATGCTAAACATCTGACTACTTCAGTACCGGTATATTCCTTGAGGCTAACTGTGTATTGAATTTGGTATTTATTATTATTATTTTTTTTTCTTTTAATAAATAATCATATTAGTTATAACATAGCCACTGTCAAATAGAGAAAAAAAAATACAATTATCACACAATTAGTTCTCTTTTAGTATAATATAATTAAAACTACTAGGTTTTAATTATTAGGTTAAATAAAATAGGAAAAAAAATATTTTACTTGATTTCTCAGATGAAAAGCTAAAAAGGGAAACAACATAATTAGCTGTTCAGAGAAGAAGTAGGAGAGAGTATTCATCTCTTTTACAGTCACCTGCTGCTGCTGCTCTGTACCAGATACAATGGTCTGTCGGAGTGGAAGCAACTTCCTCATGACCTTTTATGCTACAATGGGTTTATTTTTTCCATAATGACTACCTTTTCTTTGCACTAGATTTTTTTGTTCTTTCTATTTATGGCTTGAACAATGATAGATAAAAAAGACTGAAAAAGTCTTTTTGGACCGGTACGACGAATAACCGATTCAAAACGATTCATTTGCACACCCATTGTATGTATTCTGTATGTGTGTATATATACAATATATGTGGGGAAACCAGGTAGCTGGTGGATTAGTAGTACACCGATAGCTGAAGAAATACAAAATATACGTGCTATGTGTCTAGTACAAATATAATTACTTTGTGGGCCAATATTGACCCCAGGAACTTGGGTTTGACAGTTTAATTGGTTCAACAGAAAGTCTTGTGTCCAACAGTAGTTTCAAAGTTCATTTTATGATAACAAAACATTCCCTGTTGAATAAACTTGAATGTAAGAATAAGACCAGTGCACCTAAACACAAATCATTTAAAAAGAAAAACCTCTTGGTGGACAGAAATCCGATAAGAGGCAGATTCATGGAGATAATTTTAGGAGTAAACCTGATGACAGTCAGAGGAAACGCTAAAGCTACATGATTTATGAGTTGACTCAGAGGTACTGGGTGGTGTTTAATAGCTACTGTATGTACGTGCTTTGTCTTTACATGACCAACAGGGAGGTCAGAGTAATCACTAATAAGAACTCAGACACTCGCAGGCGGACTCCCCTGCAGCGGGTTTTCATAAATTATTTTAGAATTTTATTCAAAGCAAAGATAAACTCATGATTTGAAAATAGTGTACGACATTATATTAAAAAAGCAGTTTAATGTTGCATTATTTACACTAAGTATTCAATGATTTTATCAATACTGTGTGTTGTGTGAGTTACAATAATGATTTTTATAATATTGCATTTGATTTTGTTTCTAAATTGAATTGTTTCCGTGCCTTGTGTTGAAGGAGTACAGCATCACAAACAGCAAAGCTCTGTGCTGCATAGTACTTCTCAGTCAGTGCAGGCTGATAAACAACATCTAAAATGTGTTTGTATTGGTGTTTTTCTTACACTCTAGCCACCACCAGTCTCTAGGACATCAGTTCTAGAACATAGATATCCTCCCTTTTTCTCCTCTGACAGAGTAGGTTTCTGAGTTTTTCTTTCATAAAAGTTATTCTATCCTTCAGCAGAAGATAAAGTTAAGTTTTTTTTCGGCAAAAGAAATTTCTATTTTTATAGAGAACACAGACAACAGACTCACTTTTCTTTGTGCTCTTTGTTCTTTTCTCCTTTCATAAAACCGTATTTGTATTTGCTTGATGTGTTAACAATGCAGCATCACATACTGCAGCTCGGTGGGACTGCTGTGCCTGAAAGACAGTGTGTGCTGTAGTTTGACAAACTGTCATCGCTGCATGAAATCAGCAGGAGACACAACAAATACTGTAACACACGACTGCACAGCTGCAATTTTAATGTACAGTGCTATTGTAAACACTATCAGAATGAGCCTATTGTCTGTTGGAAAAAAAAAAAAATACAAATGGAACTGGGACACAACTGGAGATAATCATCAAAATACAGGTATATATTTGTATAGGTAGATATGTATAGAAATAGGTTGATGGATGCACTTGTTCTGCCCTGGTGCTTCATGTACTGTAAGTCAGAATTAATGGAAATAAATTTACATACATAGATGTATGTGGATAGCTTAAGGTTACTCTAATGTGATGAATGTATGTGGTCATGCAATCTCTTTCATCCATAACATAACATCCATGTTATTTACTCATAGATGTGAAATTGCAGGTTTTAGCTAGAGTCCTGACCCAACTGTACTCCAAGGTTCCTCTTGACCCGCTTTTCAAACATGGGTCAACAGTTAGTCCACTTGCTTCATTCAGTAAACATGTGTATTTGTACCACACATTCTATAACTGATAATTTAGCCAAACACACTTACTGCGTGTTTTTTATTTGGTGAATTTTGCATATGAACAACATAAACCCATTTGTTCCATCTTCCACTCTTGTATGTATAATTATATATATATATAGACAGAGAGAGGGAGAGGGAGAGACAACCGTAACATTAGGAGCACCCGCTAAAACGAAAACATTTTTCAATTTCATACATAAGCTGCATTTGACAAAAAGCCACATCTGTTTATGTCAGGCATGGGCAAACGTTCTGGTTTGCGGGCCAAAATTGGTCCTAAAATTGGACACAGGGGCCGAGTCCAGAGCAGAAAGATGTGTTGTCCATTTGAACTATGATAAATGACATATGAAAGTCATGTATAAAATCTAAAGTATAATGATAATACAAATAAATAATTTAATTTGGATAAGGTTAGTGGGTCACATTAAAAAGCTCAATGGGCCACATCTGGTTGTACCCAAAGATATTTACACTGATTTTTGAAAACTTTTTATGAAGTAAAACAGTCCAGTAACACAGTGGTAACGTGGCTGATTACAAGTCAATGTTCATCATCTTCACCTTCCTGCTGCACACTTGAACCAATGAAGTTGCCTCATAAGACTTAGACAACGATGGTCCACTTTTAACAACATCAATCTTTATTATTTTCGATGGTGATTTTTTTTATTTTTTTTTTGGCTTTCTTTCTAATGTGCACGGTGGAAACGCCACAGACAACTGCTCTTTATAAGTTCACCCAGTTTTCAAGAACGTTTTAAGTTTGGGCTATCTGCTTCTATTACGGCTATAAGCATTTATCGTCTTTTTGCATTAACTTAATGCAGTTCTTTAAGCTGTAGTCTCTTAGGTCTCACCATTGATTCGTTGATGCCAACCTTGCGTTCAACAGCCATATAAATAACTGAATAATTTAGTGGGCGTAATTTTGCTTTAACTTCAACAGCCATTGGTCGACTATGAGCTGATCGGTAATTTAATTGGTCCGTTGTGACCAGGCAAAAAACCGTAATGGTGGTATGAAGCTCGCAGTAAAAATCCATATATTAGATGCAGCGTTGTAAAGGTCGCAGGGTTCCAACCATGATAAAAAAGTAGCGCCTTATAGTCCTGAAAATATGGTATGTATATACAGATATATTATATAAATTAGGGCTGAGCAATGATAAACATGTTTAATTGTGATTAATCACACAATTCCCCTGATTTATCGCAATGTTGAGACAATATTTAATAATCAATTCAAAAGTAGTATAAAGTACACATTTATTTAAATATTATTTTGCCATATAAATGAAAGTGCAGTAATATTTGTTGGGCAAACACTTCTCTAACATTTGATTTTAAATCTGAACTTAGAAAAACAATGAACTAAATACACAAAAGCTCTCCATCACTCGAGAGATAGCAAAAGGCAGGGAGAGCCCAAGAGCCTGATACAAACAAAAAATATTCTTAAGATCTTCGTGCTGCGCATTCACTCTCCAATTTTCTTGAAAACAGACAGAATGGTAGGGAATATAGTTTAAAACATACCTAAAAGACTCAAGTAGTCCAGCTGTAGTAAGTTTTGCAGTAAATGACTGTTTATCAAATGAAAAGCATGTGATCATTATGCATTAATGCGTGATAAAAAAAAAAAATAGTGTTAATAAAATATTAGATTTTTTTAGTAATTTGCTCAGCCCTAATATATATATATATATATATTTAAAAAAAAACTTTCTGGCCTTCCTCAAAGGAAAATGAAGCTGTAGCCTCAAACTTATTCTCGGAAATTCAAGGATGTGATGGTAATTAACGTTCAACATTTTGCCCTCGATACGAAGGGTCAAGTGTTTGTGTGCAGTGTGTGCTTTATATTCACACAGAGGCAGCCCTTACAGCACTGTAGCCAGACACTAATTGTGCACTTCTTAAAGCACATGCAGCTGCAGAAAGTGAATGTTCTAGTTAAGTTTTGTTGATATAGCAGGTGTAATTAGACCTCCCATAGTTTATTTATTTATTTATTTTTTAGTCCTTAAGTGTCCAACTGTTCCTAAGCTTTGTTTTGGCCTCTTCATTGCAGATGAGTAACCTCAAAGCAAAGATAAACCAGTGGACTGAAGAGCAGAAAGGTAAGTGAGAAATTCTTCTGAAGTTGAGTCTTTGAGTCCAAAGCCACAATTCAATCTTGTGGGATATTTTTTTTTATTTCATCTATGGTTTTCTCTGTTTGCATCGCTTACCGAAAACAAAAAGACATACTGACCCATCAGGGCTATATGGGTTATCTTCCTTATCCATCACAAAAGGGCTTGGTTGAATCTCGTAATCCTCCTTTCCGTCTTTTCACGGGGGATCGTTTAATCCTAGCTTGACTGAGTTGTCTGCTTTTGTTCAGACAGTCCTGAGCATGTGCTGTTTATAAACCATCTGTGGGATTTATCACCTCTATTACAGTACTGTGACCTGTGACTGAGGAAAACAACAAATGACTGACTGGGACTCTAAAGTGATACTCTACTTAATAATCTGTCCATAAATACAATAAACGCGCTTGACATGGACCTCCCACAAATCTGTAAACATCCCTCCTACACACACATGCACATACACCTCACTTCTAGGAGTTATTATTATGACTTATCAGAAATCAACTTGCAGCACAGAATTACATTGAAATGATTTCCATTGTTTTTCTAGGAAGCAACAGTACTCCTAAAGACGTTAATAAGTATAGGACATTAACACACAGACACCTTTTACTTTGCTGTGGGCACTTCACATAATTATGGATTTGACCGTGTTATACTTTGTTCTGCACATCAAAAAGAAAAAAAAAGAAAAAAATACAAATGAATATGTGTTTTGTCCCGATTGACGCATGGTTATTTTTTTTTTCAAATTTGATAAATTGACTGACATCTGTCCCCAACAGCAGTTGTGGAGGTTACTCTAAATCTGGGCTTACACTGCAATTATTTTACTTATAACTGTAGCATCCACATGTCAGCCACACTGTATAAATGAATTTAAGGGTCGTCAGTTAAGAGCTCGCAATTCGTGTGCTCGTGTGCTCACACTGTATGATGGCCAGCTGTGAATGGACTGATCATCAAATCAGAATTCTGAAACCAGATTACAAGATACACAGCTGAAAAAATGTGGCAAAATTGCACAGGATACAATACAACGAATACTGATTCTACTGATATCAACATTAGGCCGATTGCAGCATGCCAACAATTTCATTGTTGACAGCAAGTAATGTAAGTAATGTTTGTGAAGTGACTTGGGACAACAGTTGCTGTGATTCGGCACTTTAAACAAATAAAGTTGACGTTGTAAGTTAAAGTTGTACGAGAATCCCTTAGTGTCAAATCAACAGGTTACAAGATTTGATGTTCTCGCTTTTTTTTTTTTTTTTTTTTTAATGCCCAATTCTCAAATTTTGACTAATGTGCATTGGCAATGTCTCAAAATGTCTATGTCAGTGGTGTGGAACTCCAGGTTTCATCCCAGGCCATTTCGAATCCTGTTTTGGTGGATAGTGCTTTCCAGTGGGCTTACCGCCTGGTGACATGGTCAGTCGGTGCAGGTTTGGTGCAGTGTATTGGCAGTCCTGCAACCCAGTGATAAATGAACATGCTTAGATGGATAAATGGAAGTTTTTGCTAATATTTGACAGCTACAAATGATTGGTTTTAATTGGAGGCAACCCTAGTTTCTGTAGGGAATCTTTATTAGAAGTTTTAAAATCAGTCTGTTCTGCATTTTTTGTATTGTGTTACTTAATGTGTAATAATTGGTTAATGTGGTCTTGCAGTAACCACCTTGTAAGGGTTGTATGTAAGGGCCACAAGTAGAGAATAAATTGGTGTACAGTTACATTTGAACAGTTAATATAAGGAGATAAAATTGTTTAATATAAACAGTATATAAATAAAACTAAATAAGCAATTTACATGGTTAGGGTCATGGGTTTTTCAAAGTAAACTACTAACATATCCTTAAAACAAACCTTAAAAAAACAAAAAAACAGATCAGAAATAATTGTAAACAAAGTCTCATTTAAAGTAGTACAAATCTAAATAACTGAAAATCAACTTAGAAATGTATATAAATATATATTAATTAATTGTATGGAACACATAAATATGAAAAAATACAGCACAAGGAATGTTGGTGTTTTCTGAGTGTCTAGTGTTCATTTTATATGTGGTTTTAAGGTAAACAACAGATTTGAATATTCCTCCAGTGACATCACCCTAATTCGTTATTTATATGCCTTCATATGTGGTGTTGTTTTTGTTAAATTTGTGTTTATCATACATATATATATATATATTTAGGCCTCATATCCCATATCTCACTCGTCCATATTGTGAGCCTTCCTGTGGGTGGTGAGCCCACTGGAAGTAATGTAGGACTGTGTCTGGACAGTGTTTTCTATTTTATTTAGTCATTTTCTTCTAAAGTTGTGGTTCCTATAAAGGTGGAAACCCACCAAAAATTGGGAAGTAGATTGATTAAAAGCACATTACATGTGGTAGTAACTCCTTCTTTCGGTACAACTTAAGGGTTTTAAACGCATCTCATTTCTTGGCAGTAATGGTTTTCAGCTGACCACAACATATGCTGGCTCCTCTTAAGTTTCTGCAATTTGCACGTGTTTGGCAAAGGTTTTAGGCAGGTGAGTGCATTTCCCTCTATTTTGCTGCAATCCCTTTTCTAGCTGTTTAATGGATGTCTCGAGAACCTGAGCTCATTCTCAATAGAACAAGACCTGAGACTTTTTTTTGTAAACATCTGGTTTACTGACTCAAACAGTGCCTCACTCCACAGGGAAGCCAGACAACAGTCAGGAGATGGAAAACACATTCTAATGTTTTTTTCAGTGACGTGCTTTATTGTAGTATTGTTGTAGTGAATGACCTCACATTGCTCTATAAATAAGCTAGAAATACTTAAAGAGAAAAAAAAAAACCTTAAAATAAGATCATGAGTATCTCCTCAAAACAGATGCACAGTATGGTGCATGTTTCCATGAAGCGTGTATGAAGTGGCAGACTGTGATCGGGATCCAGGAGCAGGGGCATCAAATTTGGTAACAAAGTAGGACCCTTGACATAATGTTAATAATATTAGTTATTTTTATTATTTTAACTTTTTGATCCCACACTTTTTGTGTTAACAGCAGATCCTGTGGAATAGGCTGCTCTTTGTAGGAACTCCTATGAACCCTTAATGTCTCACACAGACTGATGTAGTTATTAATTTTGAAGTCTCATGTTGTCCGTTGGGTCAAGGTGATCCAGCTGGTAATGTGTCTTTGTGTGTAAGTGCAAGTGCATGTTCCTGTTCTGCACGGCTTGTGCCAACTTTCCTAATAGTCTAATTCTAGGACAAGATGCACACTACTTTGTGTGGACATTGGGTCCACATGACTTGAGTAAATGGACAACAATAATTATTTTATTGTTGTGTACCAAGTTGATCATATCAGAACAATTTCTCAAGTTTTAAACAGCATTAAACCTGTAACGTGATGTGATGTGAACTTAATGAAATATGATGCGAGATGACCCTCAAAAAAATCTCGCAACCCACCTCAGTGTAACAACCAGTGTTGGGACTAATGCGTTACTTGTAATGCCGTTACGTAACAGAACCACTTTTCTTGGTAACTAATAACATAAAGCGTTACCTTTCCTATTCAGTAGCACCGTTATTGCTACTGTGGCGTAAAGGGGCTCGTTACTCGTTACTATCTGTGGTCCAAATGGACGGTTTCTCCTGCCCACGGTGAGATGACTGTGTGGCAGCGCAGTCTGTCTGCTGCCTGTCAGTGTGTGTGTGTGTCACAGTCATGAGTGAAAGATGGCCGTGCACACTAACTAACCATTGCGTTGAAAAGGAGCGAGCATTGGTTTAAGGCTAAGCCAATCAGAAAGAGACCTGGGCGGGTTTTCTTGCCTTATAGGGAAATAAACAGTCACACACACGCGACTCAGTACAGCAGCACACACCATACTACTGGCTACACTGCCAAAAGAGTGCAGTTCTTTTACTTGCACATTACCAAATGTGTCATTTTATAGAGTCATTTTAGCACTGCTACGTTGTTCTTTAGCTTTATGCCATTTTTTTTATTGCACTACCCGGTTTGATGGCAAGTGGCAAGATGAGGTTACAATAAATATGGCTGTCACAATGTCTAAACATTTTTCTTTTTATTGTACCAGTGCATTTCATTGAATGATAGTTGCTTCAGAACACAACACAAAACTTTTTTTATTGTGTTTTTATTATTATAATTTAAAGTAAAATAACTAGTTTTTAGTTACTGGTACTATTATAATTTAGTAAATACTAGTGTAACAAGTTACTTTTTCAGAGCAGTAACGGGTAAAGTAATAAGTAACTTTTTTAAAGTAACTTGCCCAACACTGGTAACAACCCAGTCTTTGACAAATAACGGTATAAAATATTTTATTTTAGATAAGGTGTCTATTTATAAAGCAAGCATGTGGCGGTCTTCAATTCCACCTTACTGGTCCTTTGTACAAGGAAAATTGTAAACCAGTGGTGTGCAATACCACATGAAAACATTATACATTTGAATCTGTGCAGTTTTGGAGGCTGATGAAAGATATGTGTGGACTGTAAATTATATAGAACATTGAAATTGTTTATCAAATAAACATACAGTCTCAGCATGTGTATAAAATTATAAATTATAGAAAATTATGTAGAAAACTGAAATGGTTAATCAAATAAACCTGTGTTATACATCTACAGCATGTGGTACTGAAGTCAAAGTCATGATGTTTAACCTCTGCATCATAGATGCCCAAACAAATGGAGGTAGAGTCATTGTCATAGTTTTATCCTGATTTCATCAGGGGAGTAGAAATTATGTTTTTTAGTGTCATTACTATGTTCACACTGAGCGTTCGATAGTCACAGGCTAGGTGCCCGTTTTCAGAGAAACAATCTTGTTAGCTGTAGAAGTGCCAGACCTGAGACTGTCCTTGTGTTTAACAGAGAGCTTCGACCTTTAAAACACTCAAACAAGAGGACATGGGATGGACTGTCAGCAAGTGATGTTTTCAATAGTAGTAACGGGTGAAATCTGATTTTTTAAAATTCGACACAATAGCAATGCGGGAGGGCTCACAGTTTGGTGCAGTGTAATTTGGGTGGCTATTGTGGAGGCCCCTGTAATCTGGCAGGGAATAAACGGATGAAATTGAAAGAATGAATGAAGAATAGTAATTACCTTTAAAGCTTTTGTAATTAGATTTTGTTAAAACCAATGAAATGCATGGCAAAAGCAGAAAATGAAATAACGTTATATTTATATTTTTTTGACAACTGCCTCAATATTTTAATTCCATGCCCCATCACAAGTTTAGTGCCATTGCATAGTAGCAATCGGGAGACACTGGAAAAAATTTTACTACAGTTCTACTAATTTACTTCAATTTTCTTTCCTTTTTAGTCATATCCATTTACTTTTCTTTATTTTCCGTGTTTTGAAAAAAGGCCAGAACATCTTTTGAGAAAGATAATCTGGCAATTTTTCAAAACACACACTCCAAATCAAACAAAATGAAGTCTAAAATATGTTTTATTTTAGAAGTGTAATCCCAGTTTAATCAACATAATCCCATGGGGTCTCAGCTCTTATCTTGTCCATGGTCATGTGGCATGAATTGATCTATTTCACATATCCTGGAGGTGTTGAGGCACAAAAGCCTTTATCTAGTAAGTTACCCTTAAAGTTGTGGAAGTGATACATGTACCTTTTTCATTCATTAATCGGTATCGATACTATGAGATAATTCAACACTCGATATTCAATTGAGTATTGATTACTCTCATTAAGTTTTGATACGTCCAAACGTCTATCATACCATACAATCGATACTTCCTTTACTCTTTAGTATGAGAAATCTTTATGTATTTTGCAATTCCATGCCTCCTATGACTAGACACACTTCTTTTGTTATTCAACTAAGATGACATTTTAGAAACAACACATGGTGTTCAATAGTCTAGGCCAGTGCTTCCCAGTCTTTTTATGTTACGCCCCCCCCTTGCAAGAAGAAAACAATCTGCGCCCCCCATCCCACCACCCACTCTCCGCCGCAACTATAAATAACAGCATTTGTCTATAAAATAGTTCTAGGTACACCTCTGCTTAACATCGTATCCTTGTTGACATAAAGAAATAAAAAAAGAGATATAGTTCAACTTACAAGGCTGTACAATTACACTTTATTGTAGTACGGCGGAAAAAAAAAGCATGTTCTCCAGGGTCACACGCACCCCCCTCAGCATCGCACCACGTCCCCCCCAGGGGGGCCCGCCCCACACTTTGGAAACCCCTGGTCTAGGACATTCACTCATGGTAAATTTGGCTCTGTTCACCTGGCACATCGAAAGCCTTTGGTTGAAAGCATATTTCTATGTTTTTCTGATATTGTTGGCCATGTTTCTCTAGTCAAAATTGGACTTGGAACAGCTTTAAAAATGTAATTTTTTTTTGTTTTTAACCGCCAGACTCCTCACTAAGCCAATAGCTGGTGTCAATGAACATTTTCTACATAAAAATGTCACACTAGAGAAGGTAGAATGTGGGTCCTTGTGAATGAAGTAGATTTGTGTGAATTCATTTTAGTGTATCTTCTGACAAAGGGATGTTTTCTAAGAAAAAAATAAATAAAAGAACATTACGAGGGGTAAAGTGGATCAAGATGATGCTTTTATCTGGTTGCTTTAAATTGCTGCTTTTTATATTCATGTAAGTTTACCAAAATAGAAAATAGAAAATAAGACCAGAGTTGACTCCTGCTGAAGAGTTATCGAGCAGGTTTGGAAGTCTATGAGGTAACAGTATGGTCCTCCCGTGTGTGCAAGGATATTTCCACATAGTGTAGAACTAATTTAAGCATAATGTATTCCATTCATCATTTTTTATAGGTTTTATATCTCTTGTGGCAAATGTTTTAGATATATGTGATATATAAAAAAGGTGCCATAGAGAACCAGTATTTCGGAAGGGAGAACTTATTGGGTTTTAAAGCTGTAGTTGAAGGTGGGAAAGGAAACTTTTTGTCATCACCACGAAATTTGACCTCTGCAATTTACTCATTATCAAAGGGGACAGAGTACACCAGGAGAGCAGTAAGTGGGGTGGTGCCATGGTCAGTGCACCTCAGTGGTAACTTGGCAGCTGGTGGACTCGAGCATGAAATCATCCGCACCCAAGTCTGCTTCCTTAATACCTAAACCATGTTGTAGATGTGTGTGCATGAAAATTTTAGCTACTGATAGTATCGTCAAACATTAATTAACCGGCTAACAGGGACAGCTGGCGCCACCCATAATGCACTGGCGTGTACCGTTATCCTTCAGGACGGCGCCATGGTCACAGCACTTCAGTGGCAACCTGGCAGCTGGTGGATTTGAACCTGAAGCCTTGTGGCCCCAAGTCAGTTACGTTAAGCCCTAACTTTGCCTAAACTGTTCAGACATGTTTTAAGAGCATGGAATTTGGACTTTAACATGTTGAATATAAAACAGGAGGCAGGAAATGAGGTCGCCATGTTGCCACCTTAGGACTGCTTTTCCTTCTTGGTTGTAGCCAAACCAAAAAAAAGAAAGTGCTAATAGTACCTCTACTGACTTTTAGTATATCTGTAGCCCTATACCTTCTCCAACTTCAACCATTCAGTTATGCAAATTCATTACATACACAATATAATTTAGTTTGACATTTGACAATTTCCTTACAAAGGTTAATGAAATAAATAAAAAACAAAAAACTGAATGGATGCAGTGAAAGAGGACAGAATGTTTGTTGTAAAAATGGAGAAGCGGACAGATGGAAGTGATTCTATGCAGATGACTCTCTGTAAAGACCAAAAGAAGCTGTTTTTCTATTAACTATTCTTACACAAACAAAATCTTGTTTACTTTGCTGTCAGGTTTTATTTGTATACAGGACACATCAGTTTGCTAAGCAGTTCCTAACCTTTTGTGTAACTAGGAATAGTTGCCCAAAATGCTGCGTATCGGTGAATAAATAAATAAATTAGAACTATATTAATCCCTGGGGAGTATCCTTCGGGAAATTATACCGCTGCATTTAAGCCATCATCGTAGTGAGCAGGGAACTGCAGTGTGTGGGGGACCACGCTCAGGGCACCTCAGCAGTAACTTGGTGGTAGGGCGGTTCAAACTGGGGGCCTTGCAAACCCAAGCCCACTTCCTTAACCATTAGGCCACCAATTGCCCCAATAGCATGAGCAGCTTTGAGCGCCCGGAGAGCTGTGAGTGGGGACGATGCCATGCAGTGGACCTCAGTGGTATCTTGGTGGTATGGGGATTCAAACCGCGGACCCAAGTCCACTTCCTTAGCCACTAGGCCACCAATACCCAGAAAAAAAACAAAAAAGAAAAACACTGTCTTTTTATGATGATGGACTGTTCAAAATGAAGCATGGTTCAGGCTAATTCTTTTATGATTGGATTTACATTCATAAGAAATATAGACAGACTGCCATTAATTGAATACTACCTATGGTTAGGCTTACCACCCATTGGAATGTTCTTTCTATGTGGCAGGGGTGTCAAACTCATTTCAAATTGCAGGCCACATATGCTCTTGGTAGATGTCAAGCGGGCCGGACCATTAAAATTATAGCATACTACGCTATAAATAACCAATATATTTACTTTCTTTTGTTTTGGTGTAAAGAAGCACTAGAACATTAAGAAGAAGAAGAATAATTCACATTCTTCTAGATTCACATGTATACATGTATACATTGCAACCAATCTCACTGATTGTACAAAAGCACAAAACTAACAGGTTGGTTGCGAAAAATATGGTAATGCACTTTAAGAGGTTCTTGACTTGATTTGATTTGGCTTGAAGACTTATCCCTATCAAGCTAAGGGCATTAAAAAGCCTGAGTAACATCTAAGTGGATTAGAGATCACCCATGGAGCTGATCAAGGTGTCTTTGATTTGGCATTTTAATAATAATCTAGTTTCTTAACTAAGAAAAGAGGTTATCTTACTTTTGTACTTGAAAAGCAGAAAAATACTTACCTGGGCATCTGGGAATCTCCCAGTAGAACCAAATTTTTCTCTGTTGTTATCAGACAGGACTGAGGTTCAGGAATCACTATGACCTTCTCAGTCGCCCCAGAGTTTGTTGGCGTGGCATGACTGATGCAGATTATCATAGCTGGAGAAAAAGCCAATTACTCTGGTCATCATAGCACCCTTAGGGCTCCTCTCTGTGGAATGAAATGCATTACAGAACTCTCTGCTTGTCCTTCTGCCAGCAGTTTTTATATTTCTCCTCTGTTCAGATCTGCTGGTTTGAATGTTAATGGCCCAGTCGATGGGACTCTCCTGCTCCTCGGAGTCCTGCCTGGCTCCGATGAGCTTCTGCTCTACAAAGCAGGAAGGTCGTGGGCTTTTGGGGAAAAGTGCATGAATTACATCCTTCTGTTTGTCTTTTCTTTCTATCTATTGAAGACAAAGCCTGGCCCATTTTGAAACCCGCTCGTCTCCGTCAGTGTCCTTGAACGATGACAGAATTAACACATCACTAGGTCCTACCACAGTGAAGGAGTTTTGTCAAGGCTCTAGCGAGTGGCCTAGCACTGCATGATGTAATCTAGCCACTTTGCATGACAGTCAGTTATTGCATAATACAATACCTCTTCTTCTTCTTTTTTTAATCAGCCCGTTATAAGTATAAAAATATGATAAAGTTTAATCCCACAGTAACAAAATCCCATATATAGCACAGATTAGCTCTGACTAATAGAGATAAACAATGTTGCTGGTCTTAGTTTAACTAAGCCCGTTCTCTTCTCTCATCTTCTTGCTGACATTTTTACAGCAGGTTTTGTTTTCAGTAAATTCATTCACTGCACCCTGCTGTTCTTTCCAGCAGTTCAATGTTTGACTTCAGTTAAAAAAACAAAACAAACAAACAAAACTGCCCTTCAAGCAAGAAGTATACACCTTTTTTAAATGTGGTGTCTGGCAGTAAAGACTTCTTCTATTGTTTTGTGGAGGTGCAGCCTTTGTTTATCATGTCCAACAACAATGAAGTAGAGCTAAGGTGACTCCCAGCATTGGCAATAGCTCATCAGCCACTCCTATGTCCTTGTTTCTTTGGCTGTGTATCATTGTTTTGGTCACGGTAATACTTTTATGGCGAGAACAAATAATGGCTGATCAGAGCTGTTATGTATCTTGATATATATTTTCCCCACAAACAGATTTAATATAAGCCCTAAGAAGAGGCTGAGGTCAAACAGACTGAAACTCCTTCATTAAAATGACAAAGAGTTTCACGCAAACAGAGTCAAAGGTAAGAGTTCTGGGTGCACAGTTTCCACTTAGTATCAATATCAAAACACAAAGATGATTTCCTCTAGGAGTGTTCCTTTCTAGAGATACAAGGTCTGAGTCAGTGTAACTCACAATCTCTTTTCTATTCAGGTTTTTGATTCTGCTGCTCTCTTGCCACTTGTTTTTGTTTTTCCATCTCTTTTATTCATCTCTCCTAGTCTGATTATACTTGATGATTCCCGGCACGCACAGGTTCTCCAGGATTTCTCATGCGGTTGAAAAAACAGGCTGATATAACACGTAACCAAAGGCATTGGTATGGAAGATAACCCACAAATGGAAATAATCAATGTAAACCGGGGTGTACTGCAACAGACTGCCCCCTGCAGGCACCAGATATGTAGCAGCTTTGGAAACATTTCGCATCAGTGGGATTCGAACCGGGAGCCTTAATCCAGCGCCTCAGACCACCTGGCCATGCTACCTGTTGGGGTGCTTTGCCCTTACTTGGTGAAAGGATATCGGGGCTCAAATTGTTACTTGTTTTTGTACGCAGCTCTTGTATGGGTGACTGTACCCAATAATTGGCTGGGATTGGCTTTTGCTCTTGTGACCCTGAATCAATGAATGCCTGAACATAGTCAGTCTGCTTGCAGCCACCTGATTGTCCCATGTGTGAGCTGTATACAGATCTACAGGCCATGTTACAGGTCATCAAAAACACAACTATTTGTACATGCCGTGTAGAATTTAGTCTTCACATTATGTGACACTATTATATTCAATGGAAAGAAGAAATACATCTTTCAGCATGAGTGAAGGTATCAGTGACTCCAATCTGTAGATCCCCATGTCACGTCCACTGATGTTCCACCAGACCATCACAGATACATTAAAACCTCTGAATGATAACAGTCCAAATGACCTTCATTGTCTTTGACAGCGAGAATTAAGCTTTTTTTTTTTTTTTTTTCCTAAAAAAGAACCTACACAGTGTGACTACTGATCACGTCACTGCTGTCCTCCATTTCAGATCTCTATAGAGGCTGGGCCTTTTGGTGGATTAACCTTCACCTACCTAGTCTTGATTCCTACAGAATATTATACATGTGACTTACGTGTATACATAATAATTTACATGTGTTTAATCAAATTATTACATGTATTTCTCCCTTTTTCTCTTAAACATTTGGAGTGTTCTCTGAGATGCATCGACTAAAACCGTCATGAAGTGAGATGAAATAAAACTAAAACTCACTCTTGTGCCAAGCAGCTTCATGGTTGTCTGGCACAGATTCTTTGGCTTAGTCCTGGAAGAGAGGATTTCTCTGAATTTGGAAGGAAATATTGTTGTTGAAGTTCCCGTTAACTTAAGAAGTCTTTTGTTTTCAGAAAAAAAAAAGAAAATTGGTGTTTATTCAGTAACATTAAATTGAAGGAGAGAGGAGGGAGCCACTAAATCATTGTTTCACTAAATGCTTTTGTTTTCTGCTGCTGCACCACATAACTGAGCTGTAAGCTTTAATTTGAATACCTTTTACATAACACATAGTATTTAATGGTTGTTTTGATTCTAACAGGAAAAAA
>JAFBJS010049905.1:0-33926 GCA_016785265.1 Paraplagusia blochii | reverse complement strand
AGGGGGAAAAAGTGCTCATCTGTGTCTGTAGAAAAATAGTAACTATTACCCCTTACATTTTTTGCATCAGTAGACATTTCCTCAAAACTGATCTGTTGCACATCTTCTTTTTCATGGCACAGACCAATTGTGGGGAGGAAGAAGTTCACTACCTTGAGTTTGAGTTATGGGGTGGGTTCTAACTCTGACCACTTTTTCTCTTCAAACTTGATATATGGAATAGAAAATGTTGCCTCAACATGTTAATCGCTACAGTCACTTGATATTTATAGTTGTTATTTGTGGCAGGCAAAGCTCTCATTGGTGTGAAACTTCTGGGTTTACTTCCTCAACATCACATCCTGGTGTTCCCAGTGGTTTAAGAGGGGCTGATATGGAAAATTGTGATTTTGTTGCTTTTTGAGGCAAACTTACAAATCCTATTATGGCCACGCCATAGTTTATGAATGCTGCTTCTGATTAGTTAAGCTTCCAGTGCAGAACTGGAAATAGAGAACATGAAAAAAAATGAAACTCCCAACGAGGGTTCGTTTGGGATTGTGTAACTGCTACAACGCCATAGCACCAGGCTGCTGACTGTAAAGGAAGGAGAGCAAACTCCATGTCATTGTGATCCACACCACTGCACACAACAAAATGTGATCTCTGCATTTAACCCATCACCAAAGGGAACAGTGGGCAGCTTGGGCACAGCTGGGGAGCTGTGAGTGGGAACGACGTCATGCTCAGTGGACCTTAGTGGTAACTTGGCAGTTGGTGGATTTGAAACCTCCGACCCCAGTCTGGTTCCTTAACCACTTGGCCACCACTGTCCCAGCTGTGTTTAATTGGTTCATTGCAACAAATTGTTTGATGGAGTCATTCTAATTGATCTGCACTTGAGAGGGCTGTGTGAGAAACAGTTTGTTATTGTCTAACTTCATTGAGGCCAATTTTAGGCTGACATAATTAACAATTAACAATTGACATTATTTAATTTGTTGCTCATGAAAACTTCAGTTTTTGAAATTGTTAAGATTCTTGTTTGGTTATGCAGGAATGGAAGATTAGATATTTATTTGCACATTAAAAAAAACGATGTGTTATCCACTAATTGGCTTCGTAATGTGAGTTAGTTCTAGCCCTTCTTAATACACATGTGTGTCATCTGATTAAACTTCCCATCACATGTCTTTGCATGTAAACACAACCAAAAACATTTGCTGTCTCTATTTTGTCCCAAGGGGGAAACAAAACCTTTCTTGGGAATTTTATTTTCTCACGTTCTCTCATTTCCACTACCGCCCTAGATGGAGCTCAGCTAATCAAAAGCATTGGGATTCCCATAGTAGGAGAAGTACATTTACCTACTTGAAACTGTTGCCCCTGCAAGTGGACAAGTATGGATGGGTGGATATCAATAGTATCCTGTTATTATGGAAGTCTGCTGCTTATTGGGTCTGTATGCAGAAACAGGAAATCAATGAGTACTGACCTGTGTATTATCCCACATTTTAACCAATGAGAACATTTGGGGTGGGACTTAATTCTCTAGTTGCCCTTCGTGTTTTATATAAACCCAGCCTTTGCATTTTTTTTTTTCCATTATCAAGGTTAGAAAACTTAAGTGTGTCACAGGAGTTTCATTTCATTTCTCGAGTCTTTTAGAATCATGTTTTCAAGAAATCCACACTCATTTTTTGGCAGTTCATTTACATTTTTTTGTTGTTCAAAGACTAAAACTAAAGCCCCGCGCACACGGGGAGGATTTGGGGCACGCCGATTGCTCAGCGCCAGATTCTCATTGTGCGCGCCGGGCTTTAAGATTTAAGACACGCCTCAGTCGACAATAAAATATCCTCATTAACGCTCAAAAAAGTTCAATGACTTATGATCAATTGTTGGGCCCGAAAGTTTTATAACTTTTAAAATATAGTTCCCCAGACCCTCTTGATAATACGCCTTTGTGTTCATATGTATACTAAAATCATAAAATATGGTAAATGCACTTTTCCTAGCATCACATCACTTGTCTAAGTCTTAGGTCTTGTATGGAAACAGCAGTCCAGTCCTCTTCAGAACTGAAAAAGCCTCATGGGTGAGGGGTGAAAAGTCTTTAACAAACCCTGCTGTGGCAAGTTGCAACACTGTAAAGCTCAACCTGATGTTGTAAAAGGCTTTAAAATAAAAGATAATGACCAGTGACAAGTGCTAACCAGTTATCAGACTGTTACCTGTCAATGATAAAATTGCAACATCTGTCAGATGTGACACTGAAGGGAAATCAGAGCCAGTTTAATGCTGTCAATATGTAAATGTTTGCAGCATGTAACATACAGAGTTCCCTTGTCAGCCTCAGAGGAAATCAAATGCTACTGTGTCTCTCTCCACCGTGTCTTTATCCTGCCGCCTGATTGTTTTGTTGCTGTTGACCTCTCACTGGGAGCAGGGGCTTCACCTGCTGTTGGGTTAATGCCGAAATGGGGAGCAGTGAATCTTAATGGCTGTACTGACTCAACGGTACGTCTGGTGCCAGGAATCACATTAAAACATGCTGCTGCACAAACACACAGCTGCCAAACTGCACCACAGTGCACAGTTCCTTACGTTCATTGCTTGTATTTGTGTCAGGCGTCAAAGAACAAGTAGCAGAAGTGTCTTAACGTAATTTAGCTCTCGGATGTTTGCTTATTCTGACCATAAGATGAAAATGATGATTGCGCGTCTGAACATTCAAGGTGGTAAAAAAATATGGCCATGATTTTTTATTTATTTTTTTTTTTTTTTTGCTAATATCTGACTGATGACATCATGGTAGATCACGTGTCAATCCCAAGCCCCATGGGCAAAATATGAGCCCCCCCAATCATTTTGTGCTGAATGCTGAGAAGCTTTTATTGCATAAAAATAAAAGTCCAGTCAATAATAATTGTTTTCGGAAATGTTAATTATTATATTACAGAGTACAGTAAGTGCTCTTATTTTCTGGTGTATCCATTCAAAGACCTACCACAAGAATTGGAAATCTGCAGTTGTAGCAAGATAGAGTATGTGTGTAAATAAAAGATTGAATAGTGGAATGATGTGGTTACTAGGAGCAGAGTTGGTGAAGGTGCATGAGTTTAAGAGAAGAATAGACAGGCAGGATGGAACAACTGGAGAAAAGTGTCAGGACTGATCTGTGATAGGAGAGAGACAACCATGATATTTGGATTAGAGACACCAACAACAGGGAGAAGACAGAAGGCTGAGCTGAAAATGGCAGAGAAACCAAGATTCTTTTTGGTTCAGGAATGAGGTCATAAGATGGACAACACAGAAAGGGAGTTTTAGGGAGTAACCTAGAGAAGGCAGATTGAAATGGTTGGGACATGTTCAGTGGATGGACCTTGGATATATTGGTAGAAGAATCATCCTAGAGATGGAGCTACCAGGGCAGAGACAAAGAGAAGATTGATGGGTGCAGTTAGGGAGGAGACATGTCGGAAGTCGGAGTCAGTGTAGAAGATACAGAGGAAGGGAGATGAAAACACACACAATAGACCATACTGTACATTCAAGCAATAACTCAGCAAAGAAAACTGCTCCTTTTTAATAAGAAAATAAACAGAAAATAATACATACTCATAAATAAAATAATGAAAATATAATGAATTTCAGTTTGTATGACTCTTTTTTCCTCTTTTGAGACTAAAACTGCAGTATCCAGGCTCCAAGAAATATAAGTCTGTGGATGACTCCATTGTTAGTTCCATAGTGATGCGATGAAAACACCTGCTGCCAAAGCATAATATCAGTATCTTTGTTTGGAAATGCCTGCTAAATTCATTAATCTATCTGTAGATTGTTCCTAATAAAGGCAATCTAAAATAATAATCAAAAAGGCCATCAAAATAATAAAAACATTATCCAACAATGTGTCAACATATTTATTAATGGTATGATTAAGCATTAACAGATGACAGGATGGTGGAATAATTGAAAACACAGTGCACATTCAGTCATTCTCACAATTAAAGGAATGTTTTACCTTCAACAGACATAGATGAAAAGATCCATCCACTTATTTTCACCCACTTATCCGTTACGAGGCGTTGTGAAAGGCTAAATGTATTTTTCTAATTTATTTTACTGCTTAATAAAATTACTCTGACTTGGCCTCCGTCGTGGGGATTTCTGATAAACACGCAACTAAGAGAGTATGTGATCAACAGGTATTAGGTTATATCTAGTTCCTGATGATATCTAATCAGTACCGACCGTCAAGTACATTTTAAAAAGTTTGAAGATATTCTGTTTTAATGCAAACACAACAGGGTGTAGATTTAAATTAATTGACAACTGGGCCTTAAATAAGGGCTCCTATGTTAAACACACTGTCAAATACCAAGGCAATAAAACAGCAGAATTGATTTTGTAATAGGACCCAAAATCATGTTTAAACCTATACTTGGCCTAACAGTTTGGGGCAAAAGAAAATAATACTTGTCATCTCAACATGGCTGCTTTGAAGCCCGTAAAATAAATCAAAAATGCATAATGTTAGCAAACATTATCTACCATATGTTTTGTACTGGTTCAACTGAACTGCTTTAACAAATAATTGGACTTGTCAAAATAAATGTCCTGCCCTGTATACATCTTACATTTTAAGCCCAAGATCTCAAACGAATGGCATCATGTACTGAAACACAATGGCTTTTCTTCCTTTCTGTCAGTAATGAATAACACTGACAACTTTTCACATATAGTGACAAGACCAGACTCGTTTAAACTCTTTTCAGTTTTCCTTTTGTAGGATGTCTGCTTTTACAGCTTAGGGAGAAAATGTCATTAACTCTGCTGTCCTCTATGGTAGAGAAGCCAGCAATCTTGGAAATGTGTGACACTTCTGGCATCATGGGAGTTTATCTGTGACCTCCATCTTGTTTAATCCTTCCCTCTCTAATTACAAACCTCTCCTCCTCCTCCTCCTCCTCCTTAGCACCCACCTCTGCCCTTGACGGATGGTTAGCAGATGATCATCCGGACAGGGAAGGTAGAGGTGACTCCTCAGGTTATGTCATAGCTCATTAAGTGAACTTCATGAAGTCCCAGTTCTCATACTGGTGCAATCCTCCTCTGACGTTTTTAATGGGTTGTGGAGAAGTGACAGGGTGTGTTTGGGAATAGACAATAGTTTACTGAGGAGACATGGAGGAGATGCTGGCGACGCTTAGTCGTTTAAAGAAAGCTTTAACAAATAGACACTAATAGACACAAATAGACACAATAACAAAACGTTTCGTT
This sequence comes from Paraplagusia blochii, assembly GCA_016785265.1. Classification (NCBI taxonomy): domain Eukaryota; kingdom Metazoa; phylum Chordata; class Actinopteri; order Pleuronectiformes; family Cynoglossidae; genus Paraplagusia; species Paraplagusia blochii. The sequence continues at coordinate 28,658 of JAFBJS010049905.1, read as the reverse complement.
AGACTGGGAATTTACATGTGATCCTGCCGTTTGGACTAGGCCACATGTTTATAGGTGGATGGAAGAGATTGAGATCTATAGATAGATTGATAGAACACTTTAATTAATAAATGTTTTATTGTGTTTTAACATTTAAGTATAACCTAAGCAGAGGAGCATTACATAAAATCTCTTTCACAAAGAACATTTAAATTTACAGATCCCCAAACAAAATCAGATTAGTAATGTGCTGTGTGCATGAAGAGTAAAAACCAACAATAAATGAACAAAAGTCACACTGTGAATGATAACTCTACCAAGCTATCATTTACAACAATATTGGTTTTCCTGGTTTTCAAAAAAAAAAAAAAAAAAGGCGCCAAAAGACCTTAAGACAGTGGTTCTCAACCTGACTCAGTAAGTCAATGCATTAAGAGTTTTGTCTCTGTTAGAGGTTTTTCTACTTGAGACAATCTAGGGTATTGTTCAACAATGTGTGCGAATTACGACTTTATCTCAATGCACCAATTGAATGGATTTTGCTGAAAGTGGCAGACAATGTGAAACCTTTTAATTCAGACCTTTCCTATGTTGATTTTCAGCAGCTGTGAGAGCCTTGTTTGGGCTGCAAAAGGCGTATAATAACCCTAAACAGTTCCTTCTGAAAATAGATCAGCAATTTGGCAAAATAACTCACATCTCTCAGGGCAAATCGTCATAAATGTTGTTCAGCGAAAAGGGGAATGTTAAATCAGTGGAATCCTAGTTATGAGGCTAAAGATGCCTCTCAAAGCTCTTGTAAAAATTTCACATCAGTACATGTCGCAGAGACCTGGCTTCTGTTTAATATGCAGTAAATGAAAATGAATTATTCAAAATGTGGAAGATTTCCCTGCTAATGAAACAAATGTGTTGAGCAGCAAATTGGATTTAACTGACTCAACCGATTCTATAGAATTCCACATTAACATGCAACACTGGGCCGAGGTGGTAGAGGTGAACGTTTCTCACATTGCTTTTCTTTTCTTTGTAAAAGCAACCGTCCTTTTTTTAATCTGCCGTGGCAAAGAGTCAAATTAGTGTTTGATTTGAATGTTTTGCTACACTAAGCAGGCCTGGGCTGGAACGTGGTTGTTTTAGAAAAATCATGACATCAGGAAGACATCATTCCCCGGTGACACTAAAATAAAAGCAGAGTGTGCACTGGCTGTTACTTATTACTTGGCTGACAGAGGTAATTGAATTCTGTCTGCAAAGCATTGGCTTTATTTATGACAACTCATTTCCTGTGGACAGAGGGAGAAGACAGACGTCAGTTTACTGCTTTGCTTGTCTTTAAATGTCCCAAAACACAAGAGATAATGAAGTAACTCAGTGCTATTTGGTCTTGTACAAAGTCTGGCTGAATAAAGCAGAAATACAACAGACTGAAGGCAGTAAAAAAAAACATCACAATTTAGGCGTGGACATAAACAAAAGCTGTTTTCCCAGTATCTCATTTTTGCCTTTATTTCTACATTTGAAACACCATGTTTCTTCTGTATTAAAGTGTATTTGTTGGGAGTTCTAATGGCTTTACCAGTAGCAAACATTGGCGCTGGTGTCTGTACCAGTAGCTTGTATTTGCTGTGTTGTCTGTACCAGTAGCTAACATTGGCCATGGGGTCTGTATTATTAGATGATGTTTGCTATGTTGTTCATTCCAGTAGCCTCTGTAAGCTGTAGTGTCTGTACCAATAGACTAGATTAGCTCTGGTGATGGTCATACACGCCTTACTTTTACCTGTTTATCTGTGATAGATACATACTTTAGCTCTGTGTGTGTACCAGAACATAATGCTAGCTTTCGTGTATATGATAATAGCTTACGTTGTGTTGTCTGTACCAGGTTTAACTCTGATATCAAATTTAACTCTGATATTAGTACCTGTAGCTAACCTTATCTCTATTCGTTGCCCCAATATCAAACATTATCTCTGGTTGCTCTACCAGAAACTAAGGTTAACATTTGCATCTGCGCCAGTAGCTTATGTTAGCTCTGATTTCCGCTGCAGTTAGACAAAGGTTTATGGTTTTGGTCTATCCATCAGTATCTCACATTAGCTCTGGTGTCTGTGCCAGTAGCTACAGTTAGCTTTGGTATCTGTTATACTAACTACATCCAGCTCTGGTGCCTGTACCAGTACTTAACTTTAGCTTTGATATATGCGGTAATAGATAGTCTTAACTTGTAGAGAATGTGATCTGTGAGGTCTGTACCACCAGCTATTGCTAGTTCTGTTATTAACTCCTTTGTCATTGTGATCCACACCACTGCCCAGAGTAATCAGTGGGCAGCTTTGAGTGCTCGAGGAGCAGTGAGTGGGGACACTGCCATGCTCAGTGGATCCAAATAGTAACCTGTCAGCTGTTGGATTCGAACCTGGAACCCTACGATACAAGTCCCCTTGCACTAGGCCACCACTGTCCCTGCTGTGGTGTTTGCACCAGTGGCTTATGTCTCTGGTGCTACCACTGGTCAACATTAATTCCACCAGCTGATCCACCAGCTCTGATCATAGCAGCATCCCTACCCACATGGGCTCAACACCCACAGGAAAGCTAACAGTATGGAGCAGCGTGATTTGGGTGGCAGTCATGGAGACTGCTAACCCTGACACGTGGTAACGGATAGGAGGATAAAGATGAATGAATGAATAAATGTTGGTCTGGTGGAAACAGTGTAATTTAGCAACTCAAGCTAAACCAAATTATTTAAAATTTAAAATTAAGTTAGACAAAAGGAAGTGGACCTGGCTCCGCAAGGCCCCCGGTTCGAATCCCCCTACTGCCAAGTTACCACTGAGGTCCACTGAGCATGGCACCGTCCCCACTCACAGCTCCACGGGTGCTCAAAGCTGCCCACTGTTCACTTTGGTGATGGGTTAAATACAGAGGTCGCATTTCGTTGTGTGCAGTGGTGTGAATCACAATGTCACTTCCTTCCTTTCCTTTAGAAAATAAGCTAAAAATCCAAAGGAATAGCTTTAGCCAAACATGTCCCACCATGTCACATTTTGTACGTAAGCCACTTAAGCCATTTCAAAATCACCCAGTAAATATTAATGGTCTCTGAAATAAAGCTGTAATTACCTTAGAAGCGTTGCTTAATTTTTCCCATGACGTTGCTCCTGACCTTACTTTTGTGTGCACTCAGCTTTAAATGTAAGATAATAATACGAGGGGATTTGAGCAGTCAACGTCAGAGCTATATATAGAAAATGTATATGGTGTAAAATAAACCCCTGATCACTTGGATGCTTTTGATCCTTCTCTGTGTTGAAGGTGGAACAAAAATAGGTCAGATGTCCCGTAGTCTACAGTCTGGTCAATGTAAGAGAACTGCTGCGTGGATAAAGCAGTGTATTTCAGAGAGATTTCAGGGCTAATCCAATTTCTTTTTTTAAACTGAAACTATTGTAAATGACAGCAGGGAAGGATTTGATCTGTAGACGATAAATTATGTTAGTGTAGCGCAGCATTGCCAACAGGGGTCATAGGAGTTCCCATGGAGCCCCATGGACCTCCTGACATATGTCCGATGTCTGTTTAGTAGGTTATGAAAACAAAACTACTGTAGTCAATAAGATGACTACGATACAATAATAACAGTAGGAGTGTCTTCTGTAGGAGTATCTGCACGAAGAACCTGAACTCCATACAAAAATTTTGCAGAAAATCTTGAAGTTTCAAACAAGTAGCTGTTTGTGTTACTCGATAAGTAAGAAAAAAAAAAAATGTGTACACAAATGAGAACAGCGTAACAGTTTGTCCAAAAAAATGGCAAAAAAAAAGTTTATCCTCTATTTAAAAAAAAAGTCAAAAGTCAAAAGTGAGGTCCAAAGAAAGGATTTAAGAAATTACAGCTAAGAGGTTGTCCAGGATTGCCTACAATATAACAACCCAGATAATTAAATTCAGAATGTGCTCAAAAATAATTTGAAAGCTTGTGAATGAATCTTAAACAGCTTGTTCACTTCTACACTACGGAAGTCGGTTGAATTTTGTTAAGATCCCACCAGACTCTGTCTTCTTTAGTGGAGGAAGCTCTGACGGCCTCTTTAACCTCAACATTTCACACTGGCTTAACTTTATAAATGTGAAGAAAGAGCCAACAGCAACAGCCGCTCACACGCAGACCTGGACCAGCTACCAAAACAAAGAGTAGCATAGGCTCAGATTACACTGAGTACACAGGGGATGTGATCACAGTACTGCAGTATGAGGAATGTTCTACACAGACCACATTCATGAACTTTACATCGTTGAACTCAATCGATCCCTTGCTAGTATGTGGAATGGTAGAATACAGAGAAAAGAAAATAATAAAAAATAAATGAAAATGCCACCCCCCTGGTCAGTTTGTCAAATCACCAAACTAAGTGTGGGAGGAAGTCCAGTACAATATATGGACCACTAGACGTCTGACGTCAGTAAAAACAACACACACTATTAACAACTATGCTAATTAATAACTATGCTAAAAAAAAAAAAAAAAAAAAAAGAGGCAAATTGGTCAAACCTGATTCATAAGACATGCATTTCCAAGATTCAATCAGATAATTAGACTGTAGCTAATTATATGAGCTTGGTAAACTGTGAAATAGAATTTATCAGTCTCTTGTCAAATCTCTAAGACCACTATGTATGCATATGTATATCTTAATGATTAATATATTTAAATTATAGTCATTAAATAAATAACTAATAATTTAGATTCAAATGTGTATTAATTAATCACAGTCAAGATTGTAAATTTATTCTGGATTGAATATATATTTATAACTATGATTAAAAAAATATTTCTGGATAATAGTTAAACACAAATACAAATATTGAATGTGTTTGTTTATAAATTATTTTTACTCAGACTTACCAATCCATTTGAGTAGTCCGTGGAGTTCAATGATTAAATCAATTGGAATGTAAATATAACATCGAATAAAAAGAAACAGTCATTTTACGTAGATTAAAAAAAACAAAAAAAAAACATTTTTTGTAGCTATTTTGCCAGAAAAAACTGACTCAAGAGACTGGAAGTAGCACAGAGCTCATTATGTCAGTTAGCTGAACAAGTGTGACCTTGATATCTGAAACTGGTCTAACATAAGTTTGGAGTTTTGGCCTTCGATAAAACAATAACAAATACTGGTATATCTACTTAGAATGCTATACAATCCAAAATAATACAACTTCTGATATTTAATTGAAGTAAACTAAATTGAAACAGTTACTAACATCAAGAGAGCTTTAACGCATCACTCTGTGGTTCATGCAACGTTACTCTTTCACTTCCTCCCAAAACCGTAAGTACGAGCCACCTGCCATCATTGTTTTCATGTTGTTTTTACGTATTTGAATATAACATCTGATTTTTTTTTTTTTTCTTTTTTATTCTGAGAAGGTGTGAATTTTAGCCTTTGCTTTCTTTTCTTTTCTGCTCTAGTCTCTGTTCTAATCTAAAAGTGATAGCATCTGTGTTATGGATAGATATGTTGGTGTCAGAGGGAAAACTCTACCTTTAGTATTATTTTTTTTGTAGTGAAGGTTGTGAAGAACTTTCTCTATTATCCAACTTTCTGTCTGTCTGTCCGTCCGTCCGTTGATGTGTTCAAGTAGAAGTGGCTCAATCGATTTGATATTGGTCTTTTGGTCAAAATTGATCAAAGATTCTTAACTCTGCACAAGCCAAGAAACAGGGTCATAATTGTCTTAGTGATGACAGTCAATGACATTAGGAGAATAAGATGTTGATATTGATATAGCTATCAATACTGACAATTAATTGATGTTAATACTGACAGACAGATACATAGATGCACAGACAGATGGATGGATGGGTAGATAAAATGATAGACAGACGGCACGTGGCCTGCGCTGAACTCCAACACCTTTTCTTATGTGGGCTGACTTTTCAGGTGTGGTCCATGTTTGTGGTGACCCCACATTTGTCTAGTGAGGTCACCACAGGAGGCATCAATCAAACATGACTTGCTTAAAGGGACTAAAAACAGCTAAAAAATCTGGCATCCAAAGCCAAAATACGTGTCCTGTTCCATTCTAATGCCAGGTGAGGTGAAAACTCCACCAGATTTCAGTAGATGTGTGAAACCGTGGAAGGAACGTGAACTTTGTTCGTTTGTTCGTGTTTCTCACCTCAGACCTCGAGTCCTTGTAAATACCAAAAAATGTCTTTGTATTGTGAAAATTTGTATTGACTTGATCATCTCACTCTGTGCTTCTCATCCTCCAACTGGCAAATCACCATTGCTGCTTCAATAACACAGCTGTCAAAAGTTTTTACCCAGACTACCTTGCCGTGCCATGCCTTGTTTGGTATTCAGCACTTGGCTGCACCTGAAAAAAAAAAAAAAAGAAAAAGAAAAAAGGTGTTGTGATTTATTTGGAGAGCGAACCGTGAAAATAGCACCTTTTGCTAAAACCTTGTTTATTTGGATTGTGCCGCTCCACTATACTGAAAGTGTGTGGGGAATGGAATTCTTTGGTTCGTTAGCAGTAGGCTAAGTTTTAATGGCTGCTAAAAAGATCTGGGGTTTAAGGTTGGAGTTTGTGAGGTGTCGAACATTTCTTGAATTTGAAAAAATATAAAGGCAGGAAATAATACATTTATTTCTCTTTTAGAAAGTAGGTGAAGCATTTAATTAATCGATATTTCCAGCTCGTCAGACCCCCAGACCACAGCTTATAGTCTGGGGACATATTTGTAAAGCTATATATCAGGTTCTTCATCAGAATCAACTATAATGATGTGTCATGTTACGTTATGTCGTGTGTAAATGTGTCTCACTTTCAGTCTGTCAACATATCCCTGAATCTGCAGAGATTACTCACTCACACTCTAGTACCCACAAGCTAACCTTTCATTTACTAGTTAGCTAATACTAATTCTGCATCTGGTTAAAAATGACTTCCTGATACGGCATTGTTCTGATATCTGATCAGTGAAAGAAAAAAAAAAAAAAAAATTTTTTGTTGTTGTTGTTGTTTTGCATGCAAGGCATCACATTCATCCTCTATCCTAGATTTATGATCATACACCACAATTTGTGAACATATCAACAGGCTCTAAACCAGGCATGGGTAAACTTTTTGATTCACGGGCCTCATTGTCCCAAAATATGACACAGGGGGCGGAGTCAAGGGAACATTCGTTTGAACTAAGATGAATGGCATGTGAAAGTCATGTATAGAACCTTAGATGGTTAATTTATTACAGCCTTTGTAGTGCCATTTACTGGGGAAACACAGGTATTGCAGGGAAAAGGCAGAAGTAAAATAATAATATAAATAAATTACTTTACTTGGACAAGGTTGGCGGGCCACATTGTGAAGCTCAACGGGCTGCATCCGGCCCCCGGGCCTTAGTTTGCCCATGCCTGCTCTAAACCCATCTGCCTCACTTTGTTCTTCTCCCTTTCACTCTATTTTTCCCCTCAATTGACTTACTTTCTGCCTCCTTCTGTTTCTCTTGCTATCTCACTCATTCCCTCAATTTATTCCTCACCCTTTTGAAACATTTACCAGCTATGTCACTTTCTTAGCAACCCCTAAAACATTTTGACATCACCTTTGTTTCTCTTATCCTCTGGCTAATTTGATCACTGTTTCTCGCTCAAATAATCCATCCTCGCCTCCAAATGCTGCGATCACACCGTAACACTAAAAAAAAAAAAAAAAAATGCAACTTGCAACCCCTATATTGCATCAATGTTGTACCAAAGCCTTATTCACATGCTGCACCCTAAAAAAGAACTCAATGGGGGGAAATAGTGACAAGCTCAGGCTGACAGTTGTAAAAAGAGGCACAGAAAGTGTAACAATTCACTGTATTTCATGAAGTTGTTCTTTTCGTTAGCGTTGCCACAGACTCCGTCAATTTGCTCCGTCATCTTCAATATTTACAACATACTTCCAGGTCTCTAGCCTGTATGTTTTGGTCACCGCTACTACACATGACTGGAATCTTCTGCCACAGACCTTAAAGCTTGATTCATTCATCCCACTTTCCATTCTAAAACCTCAATTCAACCCCTATCATAACATAGTTTCACATCTTCACCGTCGTCTTATTTCCCCACTGCAGTCATGTCCATTGCTGTCATTGTCTTTTAAAGCTGTAACGTTTCCTTGTATGTCTCTATGTCTGTTTGTGTTTTGTATTCTGCCTCTCATGCTGCCTCTTGAGCCACGCTGTCAATTTATATCTGGGCCAGTTAAATAGATTTGGTTGTATTGGTGCATATTCTTTTTTTTTTACTATGAGGCACACTTAATTCTCAACCAACCACAATTCGCAGTATCAAACTCCTTGTCTCGCTGACCAGTATTCAACCCATTCACCTTCTCATGTCCTCTCTCGCCTTTACTCACATCCCTTAAAAGATCTTGCACTCTCTATCAATCCCTCTCTTTCCGCCTGTCTCTCCATAACAAGCACTTGCACAGAGGAGGAGAGACAGAGAGACAGAGAGACATCTCTCCTTTCACTCTCTCACTCACTCGTAGAGCGTCAAACACATAAACGAACGAACACAGTCGAACAGTTCGCCTTCGCGTCGCCAAATTCAGCGACCGTCTCCAGTGTACGTACTCATTTCGTCCATGTGACCGAAGTCTGTTCGCTGAGTGTTCATCGTATTGAGGGCGGGTGGAGTGAAGGACGGTGGGAGGAAGGGAGTGAGGGAGGCTGCCGTAGCTAAAAGCGGCGGCTGTGACTGGCTGCTCTCAATGCAGTCCGGTCTGCTGAGCGGAGTGGACTGACTGGAGGAGTCAGGGAACAGCGTCAGTCTCCGTTCGCGGATTTTCCTTTCTCCTCTCCGCTTGGGTTCGCTTCTTCCAGTGAAGGACCGGGCAGGAGCCGCACCTCGTCTGCTGTAGACAATGTTTCTCCTGCAGTACACAGGTACAAGCTTGAAGTTTTCCCTGCTCGTGTCACCGTATTTTTATTCCACATGAGTCTGTGCACACTCGTGCTCCTGCGGGCGTTATCGGCCGGTGGATACGGGGGGGACATTTTCGATGGCACATTTGTGGTTCATCTTTTACGCGCTGGTTTTAGTTGGAGTTGAGTGAAGATTCAGCAGCAGCCGTAGAGGAGACGGAGAGGCTGAGCAGCTGTTTTCAGTGCGTAATTATCGGGCGGAGACCAGCTGTAGAGACCGCAAGAGTGGAGCAGCGCTGCCTCACTGTCTGTTTCCACCGTTATTACCATGACTCTTCTGCGCTCAGGCTCTTGTGATGATGGTGATGGCGATAGAAACAGGACACAACGATAATCTTCCACCATATCTTTGTATACAGTTGTTTTTCGGAGCTGATCGTTGCTCTTCCTCTGGTTGTAATGTCTGCTTCTTTCCGCCGCCGCTGCAGCTGTTCGTGGATGAAGTTTTCAGAATTTAAACCGGATATTCACACTATCCATGCTTTTGTCCGTCGATGATATTTCTGCACCTTGTATTGAAGCTTGTACGAGTCACGTTGTCAGTGGATGGATTTCTCCATGCAGTTACGAGCTTAGAAATGGTTTATTTTTTTCAAATGAAGGAAACGATAATCACTTCCAAGTTGTTTTGTGTTTCGTTGCAACGTCCAGACAAAAAGGAAGCTGTTTGGACTCATTAACCTTTTTACTCTGCATCTCGTCACTGTCAAGGTAACAGCATCTTTTGTTGTCTGTTTACCTGATTCCTTGAACCCCCAAATTTAAGAGTCAATCGAATACTCAAGCATTCCTTTGGTGTGTACAGTGAACTTGTTTGTGATTGTGGATGACACACAATTAAGATTGGAGGTGTGATGCTTTTCGGATAAAAACATTTTGTGTTAATCTTGTACTTTTGTTTAAATCTTTGCACTGTAGTCCAGTCAAGGCTGTTCCTTTTTTGCTGTTGGCAAACAAGAAGCGTGGTCCTATGTCAACTTATAACTAAATCATTTTAAAGTGGTTTAACATTTTTCTCAGGACTTCTAAAAGGGGCCAGATGGCTTTTCCTTTATGTATGAACAGAGAATACATCTGATAAAGCAAGGGGATGAGGGTATAAACTACGGGTTGACCTGGAGGGAAAAAGGACATTTTTGTGCTTGGTGCATGAAAATCTGTTTCTGTTCTGGCTCCTAATGGAAGTTTTCTTTTTTTTCCCTTCCTGATTTTCATGTGTTTCTGCACAGGCATAACACATAACAGTTTTTTTCCCCTAACTTCCTGGGGCACAAACCTGTTTTGAATCAAATCAAGCAGGGGCACTGAGTGCCTCAGGCACCCCATGGTCCCCTCCCCCAATTCTCTTCTCCATCCCCACACCCTTGACCACAGGGAGAGAAAAATAAAGGTTCATCAGACCTTGTGACAGCCATTTAAGCTGCACACTACGCTCAGCCACGCTCCGATCAATCAGCTGTGCATCTTTAGATGGCTTTTAATGGTGGTGGTGGTGCGGGAGCACTTTACTTAGGTCAGTCAGGGAAAAGACATTTAGTTCTCTTTGGCGTGCGGCGATTGTTCCGTGACAGCATGGAGAGCCGTTCACTCCACAGAGAGATATCGGAAGAGTAGACGGTTTAGATTCAGTGTTACAAATTGGCTGCTGTTGGAAAGCATGTCAGTTAAGAAGATAATGGTAAATTCAGAAGACACAGGTGACCTGTGTTTTCAGACACAACATGATTCAATCTCTCCATGAAATTCTTACTTTCTGAGCTGCTGCATGTGTTTTTGTGAAGTGGAGCCTCTGTATTGGCAGTGGGATCTTCTCCAGTACTGCTGAAAACCCATTCAAAAGTGGTTTTCCCACACACCTCATCCAAACACTTCAGAAAGATAAATTGCTCTTCTCTGACAAACAGTCATTATATGACTGTATATCAATTCTTCTACCGCTAAATCTTGCTCAGGGTCTCCTGGGGAAGCTAGAGTTTTTCCCAGCAGCAGTCACTGTCCAAGGGTGGGGTTATCCCCCGGACAGTTGCAAGGCCATGACGGTACAGTACAGTCCTTGAAAGATAACAATCCAGCACATCTGTTTATTTGGATTGAGGCTTGAATTTACATCTACCAGTTTTGTAATGTTGAAAACAGGGCTAAAGGATGTTTACGTGTCCGAATGTTATAATTTTATTGGGATCTTTGGCCAGACCACGACTCTTATGTAACGACAGTCATTAGGTGTTGATCAAAAATCTGTTATGGTCAACATTACTGCAACTTAAACATGGCCGAAGGCTGTCAAATATATATATATTTTAATTTTACTGTGGTATTGTTTGGCCTACTTTGAAGACATGACGTTTTCGACTGAAACTATGTATAATGTGGTCACCTCACAGTTTTTTGTGGTATTTCTTTGACGCAATTTCTGTGTACACAATTTTATTACATTTTTTTTTTTTTGGTACACATTTCTTTCTCTATTTGTGTTTGTTGTTCACGAGTCAGTGGTTTCTTCTTCAAGATGTTTCCACTTCCCGTCATGCAGCTCCATACGCTCTGTAAATAAAGTTATTTTATGAGACTGATGTGGTGATCATAAATCCTGAAATGGGCTGCCATAAACTTATCCCGTCATCAACTCTGGTTTGAAAGTTTTAACTTTGACAACATTTTTTTTTTTTTTTTTTTTTTTTGAAGTGCTACGATTGGCTGGTTTAGTTATACATCAATGCTTACATTTGGTTCTTAATCTTTCTGTTGGTGATATGCATTAAAGAAGTGATTCTTGTTGTCTTTTGAGCTTATTTTTATGAAGCTGTAAAGTATGATTGTATTGAGGGAAGCATGTGGAAATTATTTATTTGTATGACATGGAAAACAACAAGAACAAAGCAGATATGCAATATGCAAGAAATAACAAAAAAATTTCAGCAGACGTTGTTATTCCCTGTCACTCTTGATACAATATCTTCACTATCACCCACCTGTGTTTCCTGTCTCCTTCCAGAGTGTCATCTGTCACAAAAAGGCCAAACCACACAGTGTTTCCTTCACAGATGTGAAGAAGACGTGAATCAATCTTTGAGAACATCAGGCCAGCCCTGACTTGACAGTTATATCTGGCTGCTAGAACTTTGAAACTCCGCAGTACAGAGCGAAAACCTAACTCAGTGTCAGCATGAGGGTTTGGTGAACATTCCAATATGGAATATTGGTTTTTAATTCATCATTTTTATTACAAACACGTACACACGCGTGTGTGTATATATATAACGCAGTATATATGTACAGACACACACACACACAATATAAAAATCCAGATGTGTATAAGAGACAGGCTGTGTTGGCAGCGGCAGAGCAACCTGCCATGAGGTGTTGAGAAAATAATACTTGGAGGCTCCTGGCATTCAGGAGGCAATCGGTTCTGGGCTTTTCCAAGTGTAGAACTGAGCTCTTTTTTTTTTTTTTTTTTCTAATCACATTCACGATGGCTCACCTCAGAGGGAACCTGAAAACCGGAGCTGAAGATCTCCTACATTAGCAGTTCAGGAGTTGCATGAATGACATAAAGTTGAAGCATCAGCTTTATTCTGCATTTGCTGCGTGCACTGTATGAAATCCATGTGTGCATATGTGTTCGCGTAACAGCAGGGTTTAACACAGCTGCAAAAAAAAAAAAAAAAGAAAAAAAAGGATTAAACATTTTTTAAAAAAAAAAAAAAAAAAAAAAAAAAAAAACCCTGACACTCCTTTTGAGTGAAGAAGAATAAAGATGCTGCTTGGAAGACTCTGGATTACACTTTTCCACCTGGGACTTAGTTGATGTGGAACTTTAGAGCAAATCTACCAACAAAGAGCTGTAATGGAAACGTCAGTTTTGTCACAGTGTTCCATGGATTGTCAAGTCCCACGTGTGCAGTGGTAGTGGGGGGTTGTGCAGATAGAGAAGTTGGGCAGATGTGAAGCATGTATTTTTCTGCTGACATAATATTTGCCTTTTTCTTGATGGAGCAGCAGAAAGACCGATATCTGTTTACCGGATACTGCTGAATAATTTGTATTTGTTTATTACAAAGTAATTCAGAGGCAACATGATGTGTGACTCACCACAGGCAGAGGCAGTTGGAAGGCTGTAAACAAAGTTTTCTGCAGAAATTTTTTTTTCTGCAGGGTTTGAGTGGAAAATTACATGTCACACGCCAATTTCCATTTGATAGGATGCTGTTAGTCCTGAAATGGCCAGAAAAAAATGCTGTTTGCGATCGATAAAAAAAAAAAAAAAAAAAAAACATGAACAGCACTGGCGCCCACGTGACCATTTTCAAGGTTTAGAACCAGGCCAGAAATGACCAGGGTTTGAGTGGAAAATTACATGTCACACGCCAATTTCCATTTGATAGGATGCTGTTAGTCCTGAAAAAAAATTGTTACAATTTTAATGAAAATAGTGTCACTATCAGAAGCTAGAGACTCCCTCTGTTAGAAGGATTCTTGAAGGACAAATCCTGACAGTCGAGCAGGATTGTTGGACTCATTTTAGTTAAGTGGCCACATACAACCTAAATTGATATCAAGCAGCCTGGACCACTACAATCATAACACAAGTAAATTAAAAAAAGAAAACAAACAAAAAAAATACACAATATTTGTAGTTTTTATGGAAAAAGGAACATTTGATAAATAGATATAACTTTAATTTCTGAAAATGAAAGTTTAATTTATTTTTTTTAAATATACTGCACTGCTCATATAGATATTTGTGATTGGTACAATATGTACCGTATCAATAAATAAGCACTAGTAGGAACCACCACCAGTCATTGAAAATACATCTTAGCTCTGTGTTGTAAAAAGAGGTTTTTTTTTTTTTTTCTTCTCACTGCTCCCACAGGGATTCCCTTGTTTCAAGTCCCCCTCCGCATCCCCATTTCTCCACCCTTGTTTCCTGTCTCCTTCCAGAGTGTCATCTGTCACAAAAAGGCCAAACCACACAGTGTTTCCTTCACAGATGTGAAGAAGACGTGAATCAATCTTTGAGAACATCAGGCCAGCCCTGACTTGACAGTTATATCTGGCTGCTAGAACTTTGAAACTCCGCAGTACAGAGCGAAAACCTAACTCAGTGTCAGCATGAGGGTTTGGTGAACATTCCAATATGGAATATTGGTTTTTAATTCATCATTTTTATTACAAACACGTACACACGCGTGTGTGTATATATATAACGCAGTATATATGTACAGACACACACACACACAATATAAAAATCCTAAGAAAAACTATATATACTGTGCTTCAATTCTACAACTAAAAATCTCCTTGTGTAAAAACACAAATTTAGCCAACCACCCTGGAAGTTTGGATTTCAAACTTCCTATTTACACCGGCTTGAACCAGAAGGTTCGAACCAATGACAGAAATGTTGACTCTAGGTCAAAGCGAAGGGCTATTTAATATACCATCCAATGACAGGCTAAAATATGTCATTAGTCAATTTTATCCTGCTACACGTGGATAAAGCGGAAGTTTTCTTTAAGTTATAGCAGGTTCCTGATTTAGCTGTTTGCAAAATAAAATTCAGAATGTTCTTAATTGAACATCCAAATTAATCACATTTTCTTTAACTTCAGCTAATGTAGAGTACTCTATTACTTTTCACCGGTGCCATTTATTGGCATTTTAAAATTTTGGGCCAGTGATGGCCTAGTGGTTAAAGAACCGGAAAAGGGTTCGGATGGGTTCCAAGTTCAAATCCACCAACTGCCAGATTACAACCGAGGTCCACTGAGCATGGCACTGTCCCCACTCACAGCTCCCAGGGCGCTCAAAGCTGCCCACTGTTCACTTTGGTGATGGGTTAAATGCAGAGGTGACATTTCGTTGTGTGCTGTGGCGAGAATCACAATCACAAGGAGTTGCTTCCCTTCCTTAATCATATTCAGTTGGCTGTGATGAATAAATGTTTTCATTTTTGAGCACTTTGAGTCTCTGTTGCTCTGTAGCTAAAATGTACATTCTTTACCTCCGGTGACTTGTTAATAACCCCGTATGTTTCTGCCTTAAGTTTACTTGGTTTGGTTTGTAACAGACATGGTGCTAAATGACTAAACCAAAGTCTCCTGCTGTGCTTTCAGAGCCAGCCTTTGTGAACATCTCATCTGCTGTGGTGCGTTCGTCAGAAGAGAATCCATAGCTTTTATTTAAACCTGCTGAGTCATACAGCCTCAGACTGGGCTGGCCCACTTTGGTGAGAAGGGAAAATAAAATTCCCAGGATGAAAGTGTCACGGAGATGTTCCACCTACACAATGCTACAGTTTGACACAGTATAAACCACAGCTCAGTTTGGGCCAATTAGAAGTAGCACAACACAGAGAGGTAATAGATCACTGCACCGATGTAGGACACTTGTGTAGAACATCAGTGAAGGTTGCACTCTCAACCAATGCTATCGCTTGCCTGCTTATTAAATTACACTCCTTTCCTGCACGTACTCGAAATGATGAATTGAGCCACTAAATCTAACTTTATTTTGAGTAGGAGGTACATCCTCTGTGTGTGAATGTCATTCTTAAATATCGGAGTTTGCTTTATTACACTGGAGGATTTATGTGCAAAGTGGTAAATCTATCACAAGAAGTTCTTGAACATAGATTTATTTATTTATATTTATTTTTGATAAATATATAGTCTTGCAGGGGACTGCTGAAGTCTTTTCCCACATACATTGACGTGTTGAACGCTTCTTGCTGCAGACGGAGAGAACAGAGAAAAGCTATGGCCACGGTTCAGTGGTTTGGACCAGAGAAGTGGGAGGTGTCCACAGAGATTGTTGAAGTGTCTGGAACCCAGCCATCACTCTGCTGTAATGGAGACCGAAAGCAAAGATTTATAGGACTCTCACTTTAGGAAGACCAAATGAACTCAGGGCTATGGTTATGAAAACAAAAATGGAACAAAAATGAATTGAAACAAAAAAAATGTAGAAAAGAAAAATAGAGAAGAATGGCTCAGTGTGTGTTGGCCTGGAGGAGGCTGAAGTGGATGAAAATGCAACCATGTTCCTTTTAAGTCAGTCTGTAAATCAAAGATCCAAAAACTATTGAAACCAGTTCAGATGCTTTTTTGTTTTCTTTTATTGAAATCTATAAATTGTCGTTTGCATAATAATTCCTCAGCTAACATTTAGTTACCTTGAAATTTATCTCCGTCATCTTCTCACTAAATATTCTTTTAGGAGTTCACATTTCAATTGCATTAACATATGGTCTATGTATGGGGACGTAAGCCTGCTTCCTTTACCACCCATCCACTACTGACTTTTGTGAAATACATGCTCTGACTCGTTTTGTGATTTCAACTTCTGTGCAACTTAGAAGTAGGATTATTTAACACATTAAGTTCAACTCCAACCCTGGAACATTTTGACCTCTTTGACTATAGTTGACAAAAGCAAACACCTTGCCATTTGAGAACCTTTAAAGTCAACCCTGTCTCTTCCCAACTTTCCTAAAGATTTCCAAATTGTATCTAAAAATGTTTCAGACAAAAAATAATTGTCTTGGTATTCTTCTTATGTATTATTAAATTATGTTTAAAATAAGAATTTTTCTTGATAACCATTGATAATCATTCATTATTATTGGTGTCATCGCGAATTTGGTGGCCATGTATGAGACCCATGAGCCATGGATTTACGAAATTTCGTTATTTTAAAGATATCTTGGTAAAAGATCATGTCATACGTGATTTTTGTTTTAAAAACCAAACAGTTAAGGGCAGTTTAGTAGTTTTGAAATCCAAGGTGTTAAATGTGCCCTTTTATCCTTCATCACGGAAATTCATAGGAAAAAGGACTGTCCCTTTTCAGTTGTGGACAGTTCAACCTTTAATCATCTTCTCACCGTTCCTCGAGGTAAAGGAAATGACAAATGTTTCAGTTGTCCAATACATGCAAAATAAATGTTGAGGAAAGTAACGTAGAGAACATTTTATGTTACGGTGTTTGTTTTTCCCTCAAAAATACCACCTCCTAGAATGGACTTTTCAAGACTGTGGGGGGGCTTATGAATTTTTCCTTCCCAAGTTTATATTTATCCTCTGCAGGGAATTCTCTTCTGGAATATGTCTTTGCCTTTCTACACCAACAAACTCTGTCTCACAGATCCATACTGTGAAAACCCTCTCATAACTTGGGTGAGAAGAAAAACTTTCTCAAATACTTTTGGATCTGTCCTTGAGGGGTTTGGTGTTTGAGCTCAATAGACGCTCTGTACCTCAGTGTTTGCTGTACAGACTCTGGTTTGACTGAGATATTCAGTGATGGATAAATACAAGGGTTTTTCTTTCAGACCATCTGGGCAGCCAATATTTGGTTAGTTTGTGTTTTTCTTTTTTTTTCCATTTTGGTTGAGTTTTAAAATGGTCAGCATTTACGAGAGGATGTTACAAGAGCACAGTAACTTTTTTGCGCAGAAAGAGAGTGTAGTTCTCAGTTGGATTCCTTCAGCTATAGCTCTGCCTATTTCGGAGTGTTGGAATGTTTGTTGAGGTCAACATTGGCGTGAACTTAGCTGCTCTTGGGCTTGGTGGTGAGTTAAAATGGGGACATTCACCAGTAGGCACAGACTCAAAGTTGAAGCATAGAAAACTGAGTACTTGGATGACTTTAGGACAATGTAGGGCTACTTTGGGCCAAATATCCAATCATACCTCTAGAACTATGACGGATTAAGCGTGAGCAACGAACGTTGCTCTTTTTGCTTTAGTATTGTAAGAAAAAGTCTGAGGATCTGAAGGAACCACAAGCAATAACTTTAAGTTTGAGCTATGGTGATCTATGGGGATATTCTGTTCTCCACTGATCTGCGCTCACATGGACTCGAGGCAAGTGTGCCTCTGGTTTCCTCTACCAATTTAAGACTTTTATCAACAGTATGTTTCAACGTCATCATGAAGTGACTATTGTTCCTTGGTAGGTCTAAATTCATTGACTGTGAAAATCAGCCATTAACAGTTGCACACTTTACTGCACCTGTGCACATGTAAGTGTATTGACATACATGAAGACAATGCATTCTGTCTGGTACAAGGACATGGCTTTGTTCACTGTATTAGAATGAAACAAAGATCCGGAATCATCATTGTGTGTTGAATCTAAGGAACTTTCTTGCACCTACATTAAAAATAACTTTTTGGTTAATTTTTGGATGAGGATAGCGATGTCCTATGTCAACCTTTGCAGATAGCTAGTGTTTCCGATTGTAGTCCAACCACTTGACTTCTGATACTGATGTCAACCGTTAATGTCGTATGCAGCAGATGCCCCCCCAACATGACATAATGTCTCAAGATCTAACACGGAATTCCATCAAATTTACCATAGGCGACATTGCAGGAAAAATTCAATAAATACCTTACCTTAATATTGTATGGTGTATAAATTGACCCAACCCATATTATTGGCAAGTGCAGGGTTATGATATTTTGTAAATGATTGTTCCTTTGGGTTTTCTCTAAAGTAGAGGTGTCAACCTAAAGGTCTGTGGGCCAAAACAGTTTTTTTTTAATTTAATGGAAACGAAAAGTTTATTTCTTGTGTTATATTTTAAACTGGTCCCAGTCACTTCACACCTACTCAGGCTGTATGTGACCACTGAACTAAAAAGAGCTTGATTTAAAGCAGGCCTGGGCAATTATTTTGACAAGTTTTTGAGTCACAGGCCAGGCCAGAGTCAGAAAGAATAGAGATTTTTTGTGTAAACGTATAATTTAGTTTTTCCTAAGCTTAGATAAATGTATACTGTCTAATCAACACTACACACATGCAGATCCAGTTTAGACACAGTATGCACCTCAGTCCAACTTCTATTGGTATTCTCTGACCTCACGAAGGAAATGCCCGGTCCCATTCCTTAACCACTTAAGGAATGGGACCGGGCATCTCCTTTTCTTTCCTTATTATTAAATTGTCTCTCAGCCATTTTTTTTAACCAATGCATTTAGTGACCAGTGAATGCTCTGCTAGTCTACAACTGTCAATGTCTCAGGCGCTCGTAATCATTTCCAGATGATCATTAGTTTCTATTTCTGCAAAGAAAGCAAACATTTGCTAATAATTACCAGTTCATAGGAAAATGCCACCAGTTGTGTCTTTAGCTCAGATTCCACTGCTGCTCCCCGGGCTAGTGTCGCTGAACTTTGCGGAGATAATGTGAAACAGACATTCAGAGGAAACTGAGGGTAATAACAGCTGAAGCCAGGGGAAATGCCACTGCACCTGTTTGGATTTCTGTCCAGTTTTTATGGTTGATATAGAAGTGTTTCAACACATGCTGCGGGGAAAAAGTGTACTGCCTCAAGCCAATTCTTTTTTTTTTTTCTTTTTTTTCTAGTAAATGCAAAACACGTGTATATTTTTTCTATCCTACTAGAGTTATACTAGACTTGCTTCAAAATATTGAATGACATCATGGGACAATAGCTGCAGTAAATGTCAAAATATTATGAACGTGGAGTCATTTTCAGCAAAGGTAACATAGTTGGACACATTGTAACTGTTTTCTGGAGGAAATATAGCTGTTTTTGTTGCTGGTTGAGTAACCTTCTGGCTAATGTCATAGATCAGTGTTCCCCAACCTTTATTGGGCCACAAACCGGTTAAATGTCTTGTACTACGTCACAGACCACTCGTTAGGTTGGGCACCCGTTATAAAATTAAATTTACGTTCTGAAATATTTTCCTACCTATAAAATCTTCCTACCCAAATTAATTGTGCATAGTCACAACAAGAATTTCTCCAGTACACACAGCCTATAACTTTGTGCGAGAAGACCGGTATAAAATTCCTGAGAAAACATTTCCTATTCAAATATAGTTGCATTATTGACGATGGAATCCTAGCTATTCTATTGTTTCTTGCTTTTGTTAACATTGGTATGGATCAAGTGTAAGTAATAGCCAGATGGGGCCAAAAGGAAATAATTTATCTGTGGCCCGAGACCAATTCACCCACGGACCGGTACTGGTCTCCGGCCCAGTGGTTGCAGACCACTGTCATGGATGATTCTCCCTCATGTTGACATGTATGGGAGTGTTAATATCTAGCCATGTTGCATATTCTTGCTCAAGTATTATTCCATGTAACTTTTAACAATTTTTTTTTTATGTTACTTCCCACTAAGTCTCCTCTTACTTACTTTATGGACAATTAGATAAATGTGTATTTTCTGCTTGTGTCTCAAGCTCCCAAGTCTTTTCCGTTAATCATTACTATCCTCCATGACTGTCCCTGGAGCTTCCTGCACTATATGTCCCTTAATACTCTTTGCTCTCACCATCAGTAAATGCTCTGGCAAACTGGACTCTGATTTTTTTTATTTATTTATTTTTTTTCCATAATTCCTTTTGCTGCTTTTTATCTTAAGGTACTTACACTAGGGATGGTAGGGTCTCTATCGTTTGTTGTAGGCCTTGAGGATAAACGCTGACTCCAGCTGACTCTTGTGCCATCATATCTCTGGACACTGCCATTAACAGACGTGGTGTTAATTGAATTCACAAATCAGCTGTGCCTGTGGTTTTATAGGGTGGTGTGGATTTTATTGGTCATATATTTCAAAGCACAGTGAGCTGAGAGGTAACAGGAGAGTTAGAGGAGCATCAGGAGTTCTCTTATCTCAAAGAAAAACCCTGGAGAAAAACTGAAGTAATCAGTGAAACGTCTGGGCAAATACAAAATCTCTTGGATAAGGTTTTTTTTCTAAAGGAGTGAACACTCCCTTTTCTCTTTCTCAGTCGCTTTTTCCTCATGAAAAAATCCTCCCTTTTACTTCTTGTTCACTTTGAGGCTTTGTGTAAAACTTTTTTTCTACAAATGCTTTTTTAAAAACCTTGTTTTGTCCAAGAAATGTTAAATATATAATTGAAGGCAAGCTATTTTCTAGTTAATGCTGTAAGGTGTATGTTAAGTGGTATTTTCATATGGCTAAATTAACATGTCTTTTTATAGATGTAGGGCTAAACTTTATCCGCTGCCTAGCAGATTCGTTAGTCACAATATTTTTTTTTATTTTTACAGATTTGTTTATTTTCTGTCTCCAGGCCCCTCATTTCTGACCCAGTCAGTCATGATATCTAAATTACTTTTCTACCTCAAACCCTTCTATTTTGCACAGATGTATTCCATGAAGTCATAAGTTCTCTGTGGTTTCAGTGAGCTCAGATGAAATTTCTAGGCAGCCAAAGAGGAAAATCCAACTAGATCCTTCCCTTTCAGGAGCTGCAGCTCCTCAGTCATGCTGTCTGGTCCCAGCAGAAGTTATAGAGCTGGATCGATATAAAGATTAATTATTGTGCCTGAGTTGAGGGCAGCAGAGACACATAGCATTTTTCAGGCCTCCAGTGACTGTCCGAATGCCTCGGCTTAAGCTTGTTAGTGTGGTTTCTGGACCACACTGGATCTGTGCTCAGAGAAAATTGGAGCAGCCTACGGGAGTAAAAGGCTGAGGATCAGTGCACCTCAGCTCAGTATTACCAGGAGACACGGCAGGAGCCTAAGGTTCACACTGACCTCCAAGAAGTAGGGGAAGAGAAGGATGTCCAGATGGACTGTTGTCTCTTTGAGCGTGTTCAGAGTGATTAGTTTCTCACCTTTTTTACTTACAAAAAGGGATTCTTCATGTTTTGCTGTCATCTTTGGAGATGGTTGTCTTAGAGAAACTTTTGTTTTATTTAACCTTTATTTAACCTGGTAAGTCAGTTAAGACTTACCTGGCTACAGGAAAGTCTTAACTGACTTGAATCACATACTGGTACTTTTTTTTAGGAGTTCTTTGCAAGGACAAATGGAATAATTTAACAGCTTCTTTGAGATTTATTACACAACAAGCCAAATTGACTGTTACTCATGTCACTTTGGTCATCAATATTCTTGGTTTCAAACAGCTAAAGGTCTGATTTTATTACTACATCATAAAATTTCTTTTTTTTATCATCACAGTCGCCTTCAATAATATCTTTTACTTGATATTGATGACTTTGTTTTGGGACTGTTAGTAGTTCTGCCTTAATGTTTTAAATCACAGATATTTTTTTTTTTACACTTGTCTCTTATACACATCTATTTTTTTTTTTTTGACGAGTCTTATCTTCTAGCTAAGCTAGAAGATAAGACTCGTCAAAAATGGGTTCACAGTAACAGCGGTCAGTGACAGAGGAATCTGTCTCCTGGCTGCGAAACAAAAGCAGGATCATCCTGCTACACTTTGGGATTCCAACATTAGTAAGCGATTCAAAGCAACATAACACAGCTTTTCAATGTATTAAGTGATCAATCTAACCTTATCAGATTGCCATCTTGTGCCTGACAAGCAGTTTCTTGTCCGGATTTGCTCTCATCACATTAGCTGCAGCTAATGGTGTGTGTCTTCAGTCTCCCGTCTCTGTGCTGAGCCAGTATGCTGAGCTTAGGGCCAAGGTAATAGCGCTGTGGTTAGAGAAACACTTTCCGACACTATAGTTTGCATATAGATCAGAATTATTTTTATCAAAAGCAAGGAGGCAGATGTTTCACGATCCAAAAAGAATGTTAAATAACGTTCTGTTTTAAAGAGGAAAATCTGAAGTGACAGTTTTGCCCAGGAGGCCCTAAGAACATTTAGCATTGTCCAGATTTGTCTTATCATTAAATTGAGACACAATATAATTGACATAAATTACATAATAGAAATGAACGTGGCGACATTCTAATGAGTTTCATTAAAAAAAAAAAAATGTGTAGAATCCAGGGAAAACTAAACCAGTTGCTTGTTGTCATTCCTCTTATTGGTCTCATTTGTTGTTTTAACCTCTAACTGTGACTATTAAGCTACTGGCATTTGCTGCAGCTGTAATTATGAATCATGAGACTTATTTTGCCAATATGCTGATGATACACATTTTATAAGAAATGTTAGATTTAAAGAAGTGCCTACTAATTATTATGTTTTACTTGTTTTAGACTCTATATTTATAAGTTACAAATACAAAAAAAATATAATTTATGACACAACAGCCTGTCACACATGTCAGGCTTGGTTGCCAAACTTTGCCCCAAGTGTAAAATATATGTAGTGAAGGAAAAACATGCATATTTTTCATGAAATATCATGTTTGGTGTATGATTAATTTTGGGCTTTACACTTCTTTTTTTTTTTTTAAGTTTACGTTCAGTCAAACCAGAGCAAAGTATAAATTGATCCTTAGCGATCATGATGTTGCCATCTCCACAATTTAAGGCATCTTTTTATGTTTTGTTTTTTTTTTAATTGTGTGTCATCTGAATTCTTAGCTGCCAGCAATAAATGTGTATACTGTATTACTCAAATGAATGGTGACGAATACATCTGAATTTCTTGCCAATAAGTAACAATGACACATACTCCTTTCTTATAACCTTTGAGCTATTTGTTGGCCAACTCCATTGTTTTTCATTAAAAGTGCAGTATAATGATAAATAAAAATCTTCTCCTTAATGTTACATAATCAATGGGGTTTCACCTGTTTTATGTAAATAAATGCTTGGGGATCCTATCAGCAGTGTCTGGCACTTTGTTGTGTTGTTTCATTTTAACCTTCCTTTAAGACCAGATAATTAAGGGTTCAATGGCAGGAGAGCCCGTGGTTCTTTTGTTAATTGAACAAATTCATCTTGTTTATTCAACCTTCTGTGCGTTTGGTTATGGCGAGCCTGGCCAGACATTAAGTCACAGACATTAAGTTCACAGCAGCGATTCAGCCCAACCTCCTGGGAGTGTTGTTATTGTTTGCTTGGTCTAATATCAATTGGGTTATTGTAGAAACCAATGTCAATTCCATTAAATGCTAACTTTGGTGTGTTGCTAATGCAGGACTGTGTACCGTACTTGCGACAACTGTCACTGATACTTGAACTCAACTCCAATCTGCAGTTTTTGTCATCGTTTGTGTTGACCTGTCCATGAAGATATTATGAAGATACTGTGTGTGTCCTTTAATAAGGCTTGCTGAATTTTTAATAATGAGAAAACACCTATGTGACACATCTAGAATATATGCACAAGTTGGATTTGTAGTGAAGACCTGAGAAAAAGTCAAGTCGATGAATTAGTCGTTATTGTTGTTTAGGCTTGTGGCCCCAAACCTCAGATGATAGGGGTTGTAACCATGAGCCAGTAGCACTATTTTACATTTTTTTAAAAATCTATTTTATCTATTTTTTTTTTTTTACAGATATATTTGAATGAGGAAACTAAATTGATTGACAAATAAAATGTAGGATCTTTTTTTATTTTTATTTTTTTTATTGTGTCCCACTGCAGACCAGTAGTAACTGACCTATAAACTGCTACTGGCCCATGAACCTGGACATATATATATATATTTTTCTTCTCTCATAAGCATACATATGCTTTTCTGTTCACTCTCCTTTCACTCCTTTCACAAACAGGATGTTTGTAAAGGAGAATATACGTATATGTAAATGACAGATTTTTTTTTTGATTTTTTTTTGCGTTGGATCCTGGAACGCATTATCTGTGATAGGGAAGATGTTCTTTATTATAGCTGCATAGATATAAAACATATCTTGGACTGCGTGCACTGCCCATTCATCCTTTTACTTGCACTAAACGTGGTTGTTTTATCCAGATCTATGCTACAATATATATCCCCCCCCCCACTATTTTGGAAGTTTTCTTTAGAGAAGCATAACATTATGTTAATGTCAGTTTAATCTCCATTAATTCCCTTGGAAAGTTTCCAACTAAGACTACAGTACATAGTTGAAATAAAATCAGTTTCTCACCAGTAAAGCAGTAAGTGAAATGTAGGAGTCTGCATGCAACGATTAACACAGTTAATTTGTGGCAGGGTTTGATAGAGAGAGGTTAAGGAGTTAACGGCTTAGAGGACGGAGATAAATGACTGAAGGAGTTTGATAAAGCTTATCCAGAACCATGTTGTGTCTTTTGACCATGAATCCTTTCCTTCTGGTATCTGCTATTTGCTATGCATTTATTGACAAGTGTCAGGCATCATGTGCTGTGTCGCTTACAGCAGTCGGACATGTAGCCTGCAGGTATGTAGAGGAGATTGGAGCTGCAACAGGCTCAAATCTCCCCTACAGCAATATTCAAACAAAGGCTTTTGTGGAGCCGAGCTGTCAGTGTCTGACTCTTGACCAGCAACCCATTAGTCCAGACGAGTACCAAGAGGAGCAGCGAGGAAGAAGAGCTACTTCAGCTGTGGCTGCAAAGCACTCCAGAGAATTGACCCTTTTTTACTGTAAATGAGTATTGAAATTGGAATTTTCAATACAAAAAAAAAAAAAAAAAGACATCTGGTGGTAATGTTACATACTGTTTGCCTTTTTAATTTTATTGAACTGAACGACCATTAACTAAAATGCTGCTGTATTATTTTTTATACTGTGTGTAATTGTCTTTCAACAGTATGATGCTATTTCCTGGATTAAATTAAAATATTCTACTAAAACGAAGTGGATTATACGATCACACGTACTGCATATATTGCTCACACAGTGGTAACATCAAAACCTAGGACATGTTAAAGTCAAGGACCAGGGGCCAAATGTGGTCCGCCAGGTCCATTTGTAAGGCTTCTTGAAACATAAAAAAGTATTTAATAATGTCTGGGCAGCAACGTTTCTTAACCTGATGAAGTAAAATGTGTTATGACACGGCAACTTTATTGGGGCAAAGATTGTATTGATTATTTTGGTTCTTATTGAATTTGATAATTAATAAAAAAAAAAAAAAAGAAAAAAGATTATCATCGATTTAAGCATCGCCTTCTATGAAACTCTTAAACTTTATTAGATGTTAAAGTTAAATAAAGACAAGAACAAATAAAAAGTCAAAGTGAGAAGTGTTTGGGGGGCGTAGTGGTATGCTGTGAGTTATTCCCAATATTGTTCTGAAATGACTGTTCTGTATAGCACTGTTTACTCTGTATTCTCGACCAAGGTGTAATGCACATGCACACTTAATCGGTTCTGTCTCTAGGTGCCAGCCGGGCAGACAGATCTGATACAACATTATTAACTCCGAGGATTTTTAGGCACGTTCTTCTCCAAGTGGCCGGTACATATTATTATGCACTGTGGCAAACAACATCTAAGAGAAGTAAACAACTTTCTCATGATGATCTCATAATTTACCGCTTGTCTACTATATGTGCTTATGATTAATAAGGACACATATAAAAAAAAAACCAAACAGCAGTGGTGGCCTGGTGGAAGGAAGCAAACTTAGGTCTGAGGGTTTTAATCAACGAGCTGCCATGTTGTAAAATGTGCTGATAGTGAAACTATCGTGCATCCCTGTAGTCTGCACTGCTGCTGCATTGACGTCATTAGCACAATAACTGTTTTATTTTGACTGTCTGTCTAAGTCTGCACTAAGTCATGGAGTAGTCACATCAATTGTCTTCCATTTACAACCATCCCTTCAAGGGAAACTATTGTTATATTGTTAAAATTAGTTAATGTTCTATGTTCAGGACATCAAATTATCACAAGAGTGTACAGTATATCAACAATGAAGTAAACTGAGGACAACCTGCAATTATTTTTGGGCCTGTGTATTATGCCTTTTCAGGCTTACCTGCAGTTGTAATGTTGGTACAGTTTGGTTATTGTTTTTTTGGTGATATATATATATATATATTACATAATATATATATATGGTTATATATATATATATATATAAATATATATATATATATATATTAACTTTAGTAGAAAATGGATATTTGTTTTCTTATGCAGTATTTGAGGTGTTTTATTTTTGCCTTTGAATCTACAATATTGGATTTATATCACAGACAGGTGTTGTCTGACTCTGAAGAAATGTGGTTGTTCTCTGGGGGAGAAATGACAAATTGGTTTGAAATGGCTATTTCCATCAGTTCAAATAATCACCATATTCCCCCATATCTCCCAGCAGGCATTGAGGGATGTGCCTGTGAACGCTCAGACCCTGGTACAATGGCGAATGGAGGTCGTCGTTTATAACAGTCATAAAGTGACATAAAGTGTTCTGCTGCAATAAAATTCAATAATTCGCTTTCACATTTATTTGTATTGAGGATCATAACTCGTCTGAGGCCAGTGCAAAATGTGGCAGCGAAGAATTAACATCCTGTAAAAGTTTAGAGGGCGTCCTCTTCCACACTCTGCCTCTTAGAAACATATTTAAGCTGTAAATCTGCCGTAAATCTTTTTTAGGGCTCAAATGTGTGGCTCCTAAACTAGTAAGGAAATCAAATTGTCTTGTAGTGCTGGTCTTTCTGCTCCCAAAAATGTTCTCTAACAGGGCTTTTGGACATTCCCTGGTGATTTTAATTGGGAATAAATAAAGAAAAATCTCTGTAATGAGTTGTATGAGCTTAGTGATTAATGTTGGTTAGTTGGGAAGTTTTTGTGGGTTTTTATGTTGTTGATTTTTATGTTGTTTTTTTCTCAGTGTTCTTGGATACCAAAATTAATTGATTTTGATTTTCAAGATGGTTTGCTTAAGAGTGACTATTTCCTGCATTTGTGTTTCATTCTTAATTGAGTTAAATTTAGAGCTACTTCTTGAAATATTGTGGGTTTTTTTTTAATTTGTGGCATTTCTGTTTTATTTTGAGTCTTCGCTTTGGTCCAAATCCATTGTTTATGTCATTGGTGTCAAACTCTTGGGTTAAGTTCAAACCCCACTTATAGTGTGTTTGGCTACTTCAAGTTTGCTCACCACCTGTAGGAAGGTTCTAGAGGGCCTTGCATGGAATGGCCAGGTCCGTGATACAGATACAGTGTTGGGATTCTGTTGTGATCTCCAAATAGCCTGAGCTGCTGATCTGAGGTCTGCTGAGGTCCACATTTGGAGACTTGAATACAGTTTATTTACAGGCATCACTTCTTCAAATCATTTTTGTAATAAAAAACGTATATCCATGTATAATTAAGATGCATCGTATACTTTTGCATGATGCTTCTTTGCATGATGATAAAGAGGAAGGACATGGATTTTAATTGTTAATTATCTATGCATATGCAGCCATATTTCACATGAAAGAAGGTTGTATATGCAATTGCTATTGCCTGCTGTGCTTCCTCTCATTGCACTTTGCAGGACTTTTCCAAAATTCACCATTCATGGCTCTAGAGTTGAATAGATTTCTTTATTCTTTTTATTTTTTTCCCAAATATTGCACTCAAGGAAGAGTCTTCTTCTTCCGGCTTATCCAGTTATTCAGGGGTTGCCACAGCGAGTCAACAATTTCCATCTACCCCTGTCCTCCGCATCCTCAACTCCAACTCCAACCACCTCCATGTCCTCTCTCACCGCATCCATAAATCACCTCTTTGGCCTTCCTCTTTGTCTCTTACCTGGTAGCTCCATGTCTAGCATTTTTCTCCCAATATAACCACTGTCCCTCCTCTGAATATGTCCAAACCATCTTAATCTGGCTTCTCTAGCTTTTTCTCCAAACCTTCCTGTCTGTGTTGTCCCCCTAATCACCTCCTTTCTGATCCTGTCCATCCTTGTCACCCCTAAAAGAGAATCTCAGCATCTTTAACTCTGCCACCTCCAGCTCTGCCTGTTGTCTTCTACCTATTCCTAGTGTCTCTAATCCATACATCATGGATTTTACACACAAGAAAGAG
>JAFBJS010048761.1:0-10628 GCA_016785265.1 Paraplagusia blochii | reverse complement strand
TTATATATATATATACAGTATATATATGTGTATATATGTATACATATATATATATACACACATTTATATGTATATGTTTCATCTGGCCTTCCAACAGCACACTTTGCCACTGATATACTGTACTTAGTACATGTCCAGCACCAAACTAACATACTTGTCTGCCACTCCTGACTTCCTCATACAAAACCACAATCCCTCCGTTGGTTGGTTTCATCGTGGTTCAGCCCAACGTGACTTCCTCTAAATACAACACCTTGTTCTGCTGATGCTCCTGAGTGAGAAGGTTCTCCAGCTTTGTTACGGAACCCTGTACGAGCCGGGCCTGTGTTGTTGCCTCTCATGAACCGACACCTGTTTTACATTTATTTTTGTAGATAATGAAGCATGACTCCACTTTGTCCCCCACCGTCTGACAGCTCTACATCTGTAATGAAACGCTTTGTCCCTCCGGCGTAGCGTGGAGAGCCATTACAACCAGATGCTTTCTATTTGTCCTGTCTGTCAGATAAGGGCTGCATGTTGGGAACCGGCGCTCTCTTCAACTCTGGGCCGAGCTGGAGATTATTTTTCCCCCCGTTGTCCTGCCCTCTGTCCCTCCTCTGGTAGACTTCCTCTTTCAAAGACACTTGCCAACACTCGCCGTGGTGATGTGATAAAATCTCTGCTCCGAAAGAGCGGTGAGGCCGAGCCTCACAAGCAAGTCTCTCAAGACAGAAGGCTAGAAGTCATGTTTAAGAGTTAGGACAACAGTTTACAGAGAAAAGGGGTTCTTAGATATATTTGCTAATATTATATAAATATGTATTTTCTGATATCGCTATGGTTTTGAAACTGCAAAAAAAGTGCAATTTTGCAAGTGCAATAATTAATATTCTCAACTTTACGCAATTGTAAAAAATATGGAATATAACATAAAATGGAATATAAAAAACATTAACTGTATTTTCGAGATGGTGTGACTCTGGAGTATAAGTCGCACCAGACAAAAATGCATGCAGAAGACAAAAAATAACGTATACATGTATAAAAACATATATATGTCTATATATCACACTTAAATATAAATATATATATATTTTGTAAAGTTTACAAATGATCTGATATCTTACTGTGAACTATTTGAATATTTTTTCTGTTTCACTCACTGCATCCATCAATCTCATCTTTAGCCTTCCACTTTGTCTCCTACCTGCTAGCGCCATCTCTAGAATCAAGTATCAACACTAAATTGTTGACTGTTCCAATATGTCAGTTCTCAACATTGTCACCAAAAATTTCAACAAATAATAAAAAAAATTAGTCAAAACAGTCACATCATCAAATTTGTATTTATTTATTTAAGCCAATACCAGTTGATCTCCATGTTTGTATATATACACTTTATATATCAATTTCAAGTATAAGTTGAATCAGTGCCCTCTAGTGGCTGTCACGGTGAAACTAACCAACGTGTGAAATGATAGATAGATAAAACTTTATTAATCCCTGGGGAGTAACCCTCGGGGAAATTACAGATTTTTTTTTTTTTTTTTGATAGGAAATATACATTTTAATATGAAAGTCGCACCTGAGTTTAAGTCACAAACCCAACAGAAGGATGAAAAAGGATTTAAATGTGGTTTTTAACTTGAATAATGAAAGAAAAAAAAATCAACTTCATTCTCAAAAATATTTTGAGATTACAACAGTACAAGTCCCAGCTCGTCTAAACACTTCTGCCGTCTTTCCTCACAGCCGACTCCATACTGAAGAGAGAGAAACGTCTGCGGACCAGGAAGGTGCATTTTGAAAATGTGACAGTTTACTACTTCAGCCGACGGCAGGGCTTCACCAGCGTGCCCAGCCAGGGGGGCAGCACACTGGGCATGTCCAACAGACACAGCTGGGTCCGGCAGTACTCACTGGGAGAGTTTGCCCTGGAGCAGGAGAGGATCCACAGGGACATGCTGAGAGACCACCTGAAGGAGGAGAAACTCAACTCCATCAAACTGAAGGTGAAATGATTTGACCTCAGACTCAGAATCTGATTTTAATGTTTCACAGTAATGATAACAGTTGACCACCTGATGTTTCAGCTGACGAAGAACGGCACGGTGGAGTCCGACGAGGCCAACACGCTCACGGCCGAGGACATTTCCGACAACGACATCGATCTGGACAACACCGAGGTGGACGAGTATTTCTTCCTGCAGCCGCTGACCACTAAGAAACGCCGAGCGCTGTTGCGTTCCTCGGGGGTGAAAAAGATCGACGTGGAGGAGAAGCATGAACTGAGGGCCATCCGGGTTTCCAGGGAGGACTGCGGCTGTGACTGCAGAGTCTTCTGTGACCCCGAGACCTGTGCCTGCAGCATCGCTGGAATCAAGTGCCAGGTAAAATCCCCCCGACTTCAGCGGAGTGCAGACGCCGCGCTGTTCTCTTATCTGTAAACAGCAGGACTCGTAAAAATAATTTAAAGAAGGGAAAGCAGAGACCAGCGGCTCCATTTTTATTATTTATGTTTTTGTACCTGTGTCTTTTATTGCGCTACTGAGGTTTATTACTCACAAGAGTAATTCCACTCCTTCCAGAAGAGATAGTACGGTTTTCCCAGGTCATTTTCTACACTGAGTGGGAAACAAGAGGATTTGGTCAAACGCTGACAACATTGTTCTGCTTCACCTTTTAAATGGATTCAATTGAGGGCGTGAAGACTCTAAACAACTGTCCCTGCTCTGGAGTACCATGAATCCTTGTCCCTACTTTTACCAAGCGGTTTTCCGACTCATCGTACTAGTTTTTTGGAACGCAGGGCCCTCCGGTGGTCGCTGTAAATGGCAAAATCACAATATATACCACATTCTTTATGCCTTGCCTTGAGTTTTCACTTAATGCCATGGTGTTGGGACTTATGTCTTAAAACAGGGACCTCAAACTCGCGGCCCGTGGACCATTTACGGCCCGTGAAATGATATTTTGCGGCCCCCACCTTGATGTGAGAGTTGAATTTATAATAATATTTTAAAGATTTGTTCCCCACATTTTATGGTAAATCCTGTAGTTCTCAAAACCCTGATCCACAGACTCCTTCTGGTTCAGTGTTGTATTACACAGAATCTATGGGAAACATTTTTTTTTATTTATATTTTTTTTTAGCCCTTCGGTGAAATGATAGTGCAGGTGAAGGCCCTTAACTTATTTGAGTTAGAGACCCCTGGCCTTAAAATATAGGTGATCTAAATCACTAATGTTTGCTATTTTCACACTGTCAGCCACTAGAGGGCACTCTAGGTGTGTGCGGTAACCACTCCTGTATCACTGAAAATGTACATGTTTGTTATTTTCATGCTGAAGGCCAAAAGAGGGCGCTGGTGCAATTCTGCTTTTTTCTTCTTCAGTATATTTTCTATGGACAGAGCGACTTATAGTCCAGAAAAATCTTAGCAGGAGAAGGTGAAACATCTTGAGGAAACCCAGACATTGTATTACTGTACATAGTGTGTATAGTCGTGTGTGTAATGTCAGCCACACGGATTTTCCTCACACCATGTTTGAAGGAAGTTCAGGCTCCTGTGTGAAGAGCAGATATTTGCTCCGATGTCTGAGTGAATATGGAGAAACTTCATCAGAACGTTGATGTTTCCTTCCTTAACCCTGATGACCATCGCCTGCAGGAGCCTCTCACTCTCCGATGAGTGAGAAGCTGCACATGCTGCGTCTCAGCTCTGCTCATCCGCAGCTCATTACTGAGCAGGCTCCAGGATTCAACCTGGCTGATGGACAGCTCCTTTATGTAGTTCCGTCTTCTGTACATCCACCCACACCAGCCAGGCCTGGTCTGGTGTGTACATTAACTGGCTGAAAGAAGGGGTTAATTGGTATCTGTACAAGGTTCCAGTAGGGGGCGGGGGACGGGGGCAGGTTATTGTTTGGAGAGAAAATTTATTTTCTCACTGATTTGATTGATTTTAGTCACTTGTCAATGCCTACGATTTACACAAGATTCTGGTTTAGAGCCAAAGATCATCCATACAATCGATCCAGTAGAGTGGAACCTTGAGATATATACGCATGATGTGTTCCTGAGCTTGTCACCTGAAAAGCTTGTATCTTAAAAACAACATTGGTCACCACTCACTTTCTTAGGAAACATCATTATTCTGAAGAGAAATGTACAAAATAGAGAAAAAAATCACGTAGAAAACACAAACATTTCTAAGAGCTGCACAGATTCGTACGGGAGTTGACAAACGTAAAGTGAACAAGTGATGCTGGTTAGGTTGCTTCAAGTGCTGGGCCACCTAGTGTTCGTGTCTGTAAAATGCTTGTATCTCGAGTCATTACTCATATCTTGAATGCAAAAATTGATTTGAGGTAAGTTTTTTCTTGTATCTTGAAATACTCGTATGTTGAGGTGCTTGTATCTTGAATCTCCAACCTAAATTACACTACAGCTCCAAAATGACTGATTTTTTTTTTTTGATTTTTTTGATTATTTTTTTACTTTTTAGACCCCGAGCAAGAACATAGTGTCCCCCTAGGGGGCCATGCCCCCCACATTGGGAACCACCGTTATGCAGAAAGAGACACAGTAGCCCTGTGTGTGTGTTCACACTCGTATCTTGAAGCAAAAATTGCTTCGAAATATGTTTTGCCTGTATCTTGAAAGAAAAATTTGATACTTGAAAAGTACTCAATTTGAGCCCCAGCAAGAACATAGTGTGCACCAAGGGGGCCACGCGCCCCACTGTGGGCACCACAATTTTGCGGAAAGACACACAGTAGCCCTGTGTGTGTGTTCACACTCGTATCTTAAAGCAAAAATTACTTCGAAATACGTTTTGCTTGTGTCTTGAAATACTCGTATGTTGAGGTCCTTGTATCTTGAATCTCCAACCTAAATAACACTACAGTTCCAGAATGTCTGATTTTCTTTTCTTACTGAGGCACAAAGATGAATTGTGTAATCGAAATCTACTCAATTTGACCCCCAGCAAGAACATAGTGTCCCCCAAGAGGGCCACACCCCCCACTTTAGGCACCACAATTTTGCGGAAAGACACACAATAGCCCTGTGTGTGTTCACACTCGTATCTTGAAGCAAAAATTGCTTTGAAATACGTTTTTTTCTTGTATCTTGAAATGCTCGTATGTTGAGGTGCTTGTATCTTGAATCTCCAACCTAAATAACACTACAGTTCCAGAATGACTGTTTTTTTTTTTCTTACTGAAGCACAAAGATGAATTGTGTAATCAAAATCTACTCAATTTGATCCCCAAGCAAGAACATAGTGTCCCCTAAGGGGGCCACGCCCCCCACTTTGGGCACCACAATTTTGCGGAAAGACACACAGTGGCCCTGTGTGTGTGTTCACACTCGCATCTTGAAGCAAAAATTGCTTTGAGATACGATTTTTTCTTGTATCTTGAAATGCTCGTATGTTGAGGTGCTTGTATCTTGAATCCCCCACCTAAATAACACTACAGTTCCAGAATGACTGTTTTTTTTTCTTAGTGAAGCACAAAGAAAAATTGTGTACTCAAAAATGAATAAATTTGACACCCAGCAAGAACATAGTGTCCCCCAAGAGGGCCATGCCCCCCATTTTGGGCAGCAGAATTTTGCGGAAAGACACACAGTGGCTCTGTTTGTGTTTCACACTCGGTGCCACAGAGTGTCAGACTGTTTACACAGTCATAAATTCTCCCTGTAAAAGCTGGACTGCATTTCCAGACCACTAGAACAACTGGGTCAGTGTCGGACCTTGATGGGTTTTGTTCCGACTGAACACTCAGTGACTCAGTGACCTTCTCTCTCTCTGTGTGGTAAAAATGACTGTAAAGTAAATGATTAGCAGAGTAAAGTCGGCCTTTGTTTCTCCTCAGGTGGATCGCATGTCATTCCCGTGCGGCTGCTCCAAAGAAGGCTGCAGCAACTCCACCGGCAGGGTGGAGTTCAATCCCATCCGTGTCCGGACCCACTTCCTGCACACCATCATGAAGCTGGAGCTGGAGAAAAGTCGGGAGCAACAGCAGGCGTCGCCCACCAACGGTTTCTGCTGCGAAACTAACGACCTGGGGAACGGGAATCCTCTGGTCCAGTCCCAGCACAGGTTGGAGTACCTGTCCAACGCCGCCCCGCAGACGCCCGGCATGCACCTGCAGGCAACGGAGGAGATGGAGGAGCCTCTGGACGATGAGGAAGAAGATGAGGACGAGGAAGATGAGGAGGAAGAAGAAGAGGAGGAGGACGAGGAAGAGGAAAATGAGGAAGACGAGGAGGACGAGGAGGACAGCAGCAGTGTTTGCAGCGGTCTGTCCGACTCCAGCACGCAGAGTCTGGCCAACAGCGAGACCGAGGATGAAGACAACGAAGAAGAGAAGGCCGACAACTTCGAAGACGACGCGACGACCCCGGCGACGTCTCACACCGAGGTGGTTCCTCTGTCCACCGTACTGTGTTACACCGACAGTTCCCATGACAACCACGTCAACGGGAACACTTATTTAATGAACTCCTCCCCCGTGGAGTACTACCAGCTGAGGAGCTCCTCCGCTGTCTCCGGTGGCCAGACCGACCTCTCGGCTGAATCCTACGGGGAGGCCTTAGCGTTCCAAGATCCCGTTAGCACAACTAGTGGCAACACGGCGCAAGGACCGTTCAGCCTAAATGAGGAGCCGTACCCAGACTACTCCAGTCAGACAGTAGGTCAATACTCTGCTGCCCACAGTTTCAACGGCGCTCACGCCGCCCCCGTCAGCTGCTTCACTGCGGACCGGGAGAAGGTCTCGACCAAATCAGGTCACGTGGAGACGCCAGAAAACCAGAACCTGACTCAGTTCCAGAACTTCCTGAACAATAACACGCAGAGTTCCTACAGCAGTCACGGTTCACGTCTGGCGGCCGAGGAGCTTCAGCCGGAGTCCGGCGTTAATAGAAACTCTGACCTGCCCTTACTAGCGAACAGCACTAAGAACCTTCCTTTACCAGATCATTGCCCCGAGGTTACAGCCATTTAGTGAGTCACATCTTCTTAAGTGTTCTTTTATTGTTCCATCTCTACCGGAGCCTGACCGAATGGTCTTTTAAGGAAACACAGTCATGGCTTTTTTAGAAAGGAAAGGAGGAGGAGTGAAAGAAAAGGAAAGAAAGAAACAAGATCTCACTGCAAATCACGTTGCGGCAACGCACAAACGTTGACAGTTGTACGTTTACGGCCATAGGGGAAGGAGAAGGTTCCGACTTAATGTTTTTACCTGAAGGATTTTATGACTTCACGCTGCGTTCAAGGGCAAAATGGGTAAAGTACAAAACCGAAGTGAAAAATATCCGCTTTGTCATGTCGTGCAATGTATCTTGTAATTTCAGATGTAAATTTCTAGTTTTAAGCAGATATTGTACTGTAAATGTTACTTTTTTATGTCTAATGTATCAGTCAAATGTGCAAAAAAAAAAGGAGGTTTTACTGTCAGTTTATTTATTGTTTGAAGATGATGGGCATACTTATATATTGTAAATGTTTTGATAACATCGTGCATGCGGTTTTTGGCAAGGAATAATTGCTTTGTTTTATATGAAATGTGAGTACATCGATCTTTTTGGTTGGTATTATATGCTTTTCTATGGTTTTGAGAAGCATGTAAAAAAAAAAAACCTTATCTCTCTCTCTCCGCTTTTTTTTTTCAAGTATAAATATCCGTAGCGTTAAATGTGAGGCATGTCAAAATCAGCGGAAAGCCCGTCGCAATCATACGTGGCGGCCCAGTGGCATGCAGCTGAAAAATACTTGAACAACAGAAAACGGCGGCTCCTGAAATCTCTGCTTCGATCCCACCTTGCAAGTCACGACGTTACAAGTGTCGCAACAAACTAAATTGATGTGTTTAGCTTAGCACTTGGGAGGAGGAAAAGTGAAAATCGGAATTTCCAGAACGCTTTGTACCCGCAAGTTTATTTGTTAGGCAAAAATCACATCAGTTCCCGCTATATTTTCTGCATTCATTCATTTTCCTTTTAATACATTTCATATTTGTTCTTCAATTTAGGTAAGCAATGTGTCAGTGACCGAAGAGGTGCACGATTTTTA
This sequence comes from Paraplagusia blochii, assembly GCA_016785265.1. NCBI lineage: Eukaryota > Metazoa > Chordata > Actinopteri > Pleuronectiformes > Cynoglossidae > Paraplagusia > Paraplagusia blochii. The sequence continues at coordinate 2,562 of JAFBJS010048761.1, read as the reverse complement.
ACATTTTTATGATTTGATTCGATATCGATATTTAGGCTCGCGATTCGATTAAAATCAATTTTCGATTCAAAAAACGATTTTTCCTTCATAGACACATTCACTGTCTAGATTATAAATGATTAATGATGATACTACCTATATGTCTCACTAAATACACATGAGCCAAGCTGATTACATCATATGTGTAAGATCGATATCGGATATCGGATAATGAAAATCCGATAACACGTCTGGATTTTGTCACATTTACTGGAATCACATCTCAGTTCTGAAACGTTTACCTCAGCTTTGGGGGCAAACTGCGAAATGTATCGGTATCGGTTGATATCCGTATCGAACATTCGCTACTTAAATGTCTAGCGTGTATTTATAGGCAGGTGTGGTTGGATTTTGAAGTCATTCTTCAGGTGTAGCACGGCTGTGGTGACGTTGATGAACAGACCTGTTAAACAAGAATGATGATGAAACTATGAAACACACTAACGCTTAATTTGAGTTTTGACTCAAGTCATTTCCAGTTGAACAACTACATGACAATTATTGCTCAAAATAAACTCCAGACCCAGTCGTACGTTGAACAAAAGCAATTAATCAAAGAGATAAATGATCCTGGTGGGGGTTTTTTTTAGCATTTAGCATTCTCATCAAAAATTAATTTGTCAGATGAATGTAATGTAAGTCATTCAGTTTTTTTTTCACAAAGTTAATTAGAGAAAAACAGAACTGAACTTTTCTCCCACGTACAAAAGTTTACAAAGTTTCCTGGAAATATAAATAAAGAACCTCGGTACGTAGAAGTTAAGAAGAAACTTTCTTTTTTTTTCGTCTTCTTTCTTTTATAACAAATCAGGGCTTCGATTCAATTCATGGAACAAAAACCTTGAAACCTTTGGCATTTTGCTTGGAAATCAAACAAGAAATTAAACCACAAACTTTTTTTTTTTTTGTTCCGGAACAGAAACTCTTATTTGAAAAAAATGGTAACCAGTTTATCCAGTTTGGATTTTGTTCTTTTAAGTTCCTGTGTATCGTACCATTAAAGTCATTCCTCTACTATAAAAACTCCAGGAACTATATTTTTTGTTACTGGTTCAGGAACATTAACCTCATGGAGGAACCCAGAATTGTTTAAATAACGTTTCTGTTCCGAAATATTCCAGAAAAGCCCTGGTTATCATGGATTTTTTAGGAGACGAGTGACTTTGTTGCCAGGAACCAATATAGTTTCCAGTATTTTCTTTAAAAACGTATTTCTGTTCCGGAACAAAAACTTTGTTTACGTTTTTTGTTTTGCATCCTTGAACGGCTTCAAAGCCAGTATTTTATAACTTGAAATGCGAACAGAGTTCTGCTTCGGAACGCCGTAGCTACGAGTTGTCTATTTCCTGAGATGTTCATTTATTTATGAAGATCCGATTATGACGCTGGTTTGTTTTATGGAATCGTAAGGTGCAATAGTCTAGCCGAACGTTTAAGAGTGAACAGAGCTAGCACTGGGTTGTGGAAAACGCCATAGTTTTATTAACAAAAAGGGAGAAGGTTGACAATCAAAGCTTAATATATAATGTGATTCATCAGTATTGAACTGTGTGAGTCTTATGAGCCATCCAAGAATGACAGCCAGATATCGAAAAACCAGTTCGCCAAAAATGTGTAAATAACATTTTCTTTCTTGCAATTTCTTTGCTTTGACGAAAAAAATGAGGAAGAATCCGCGAAACGCGAAACACAAAACACGCGATTCTACCTGTGGTTCTCTGCCTCTGCATGAGTACAGACATTTGTACCATTTCAATGCTTGAATTTACACAATCTGGAAGTTCCCGAGCGATCAGAGCCTCGGACCTCGAATCCCGCCCTAGTGGTATAAATGAGTAATTGCAGGCTGTCAGTAATTCACCATCAGTTGTGCCAAAGCATAATGTGTGTGTCGACTGGTGACACGAAGCGTCACAGCGTTAAAGAATTTGCTTCATTTTTACATTTTTCAGTATTTATTATGAATGATATAATAAAAATGTGTATTTATTGTGGTTTTTGAAGAGTCTGTATCCAGTACATTCCTTGGCTATTTTGAAGTTGTTTTTTATGTTTCCAGCTGGTTGTGAATTGTAAAGCTTTATGTGCCTCGTTTTTTTTTTGTTTTTTTGTTTTTTTTTTATTCATTATATAAATATATCCCGTGAAATGCATATGTTTTGCACATAATTTTTTAAGTGTTGGTTTTTGTAGATGACAACAGCTTTGTTTTTATTTGTCTCATTTTTTTTGGTTTCATTAAACTTTGCTGGTTTGATCCTAACTCTCCCCTGATGATGTCCTGTATCTAAACACAGACTTATGCCTGGCTTGTTTATTTGTATCTAGCGCCCTCTGCAGACCAGAGAGAGGAAAAATCAAACAAGGTGGATTTCAATACTCTGTCTAAAGACTTTATTTAGCTCAGAAAAAAAACTTATAATATCAAGGCACAAAACAATTTCCATTTAAGGAAAACACTAAAAATCTGAACTTTCAATGATCCCTGACCAGTTACTAGATAAAAAAAAAAAAAAAAAAAAA
>JAFBJS010047385.1:12434-26795 GCA_016785265.1 Paraplagusia blochii | reverse complement strand
ATTAAAGTACTTGGTCTCCAAAAGTTTTCCAGAACTGACTTTTTTTTTTTTTTTTGTGGTAACTTGTTTAGGAATGTCACTTTCACGGATGAATCCAAATCCAGAATGTTAAAATATCCTTTCTACTACAACTAATTGGTTCAAAGGTTCAAATTCAAATTCAGTTTTAACACCTGACGCTAGCTTCCGATTGACCTGTTGAGGTTGACTTCCTGTGACATTCACTGACTAAATGGAGAGAGTGAGTGAACCATCAGACTATATGGGGAGGACTGACTACCAACTACTGTCAAGGCAACAATAACAGGTCAATATTGTAGTCTGTCAATGTGGAAAATGTTAGTTTCACAACACCCTGTGTAGTTAGACTACAGTATTTATTTGGTGGAGTACAAACAAACAAATTCTATATATTTGCCACTTTTTGTTTTCCGTTTAGCTGCAATAACATTTTTTATTTGACCCGGCAACAAACACGTGTAAATGCAACAATGTGTATCCAACATGTCCAAATAATCTTCTATAAAAATAATATTTCATGTTATTTATAATTTTATTACCTGTTTCAGGAAAGGTTCAGTGACTTCAATTTCACGGTAGAACCCAAATCCAGAAATGTTAAAAAATACATTTTTTTTGGCAGAAAACTCTGGCTCATAGTCCTAGTATTTTACCCCCTGTTTAATAATTGTAGAGTATATGAAACATTTGATGATTTTTGCACTCACCGCTTGTTAAACTGGTTTATAAACTATGGTCAAATTCCAATTTAAACCAGTGAATTATCATTTATTATCATAAAACAATTTAACTGGTGGAGATATTCCCAAAAAGGGAATATCACTCCATCTGATCTCACACATCAACATTAGAGTTGTCTTTCAAAAATCCATTCTAGCCCCAAGACAAAAACCTTCACACGTCAGGGTTAAAAAAAACAATATTTCTCCATTCTCACCACGGAACCAAGAGACTCTGACACATTGTTGAATTGCATTATGGCAGAAACAGCAGAAGGCGTGAAGAAAACATGAGGCACGGAGAGAACACGGTTGGAAATGTGATCCTATGATGAAACCTCTCAGGCTTTTACCCTAGGGTTTATTCACCAATGTTCAACATGAAATACTAAACAAAAGAAAGAAGAATTACTATGAGCTTTTCTCCCTTCTGAACATTTACCACAGCAAACGCTTCTGTCAAGGTCTGAGTAATTATTGGATTTTCTTCTGGATTTTTTTTTTTTTTTTTTTTCAAGATCACAGTCATTAAATAATTTGTCACATTTTGTATTTAGCAACAAAATAATTAATCTGGCTTGTTTCCATCTTTCACGTACTGTGTGATAAAAGTAAAATCAATAAAATGAAAAACATCTTTCCAAGACGGTGGTCTCACACATATCCCTTATGAAATAAAGCTAGAATGGTTTATATCTGGGTGTCAAAAATAAGGCCCTAGGTCTAAACTTGCTCACACTGTTTTTTGTTTTTTTTTCAAGGATATATTTTTTTATTTCAATTTCATTCAATTTGAATGAAGATTATGAAGAATACTAATGTTAAAGCTCATTTCCGAGCTCTATGAGCTTTAGAAATGAGCTTTCTTCGCAGGGTGGTAGGGCGCTCCCTTAGAGATAAGGGGAGGAGCTCTGTCACATGGGAGGAGCTTTGAGTAGAGCCATTGCTTCTCCACATCGAAAGGAGTCAGCTGAGGTGGCTTGGGCATCTACATCGGATGCCCCCTGGACGCCTCCCACAGGAAGTGTTTGGGTCATGTCCCACTGGGAGGAGACCCAGAGGAAGACCTAGGACACGCTGGAGCGACTATGTTGCACGGCTGGCCTGGGAATGCCTTGGGATCCCCCCAGATGAGCTTGAGGAAGTGTCTAGGGAGAGGGAAGTTTGAGCGTCCCTCCTCCGAATGTTGCCCCCGCGCCCCGGCTCCGGATAAGCGGATGAAGATGGATGGATAGATGGATGGACTAATGTTAAATACACTTGTATTTAATGACATTAACAACATGGAGTTATTTTACAATTTATTTTATTTGCTAATATAACTGTAAAATGATGTAAATGTACTAATCCAGCCCATCTGATTAGGTTGAATGCGGTCTGCAACTAAAAGGACTTTCACCCTGGTTTATATAGACGACTGCATGGCTTTTTCTAAGGACATTCGACATTAACTGGACATTAAATGGATGTCCAGTTGTCTGTGGAATTTCTTTTGAATTTACCATGACAATCTTGTAAATATTTGGTGTCATACTTTTTTTTTTAGTTTGAGGTTTGGAACAATCCAAATGTATTATTAGAACGACATATAACATTAAAAATACTGCCAGGATATAAGCACTTGCAGCAGCAGTGGTGGCCTAGTAAACAAGGTTTCAGGTTCTAACCCCACAGCTGCCAGGTTGCCACTCAAGTGCTCAGATCATTGCACCGGACAATAGATAGATGGATGGATGGATGGATGGATGGGACTTTATTAATCACCTGTCTACATAGTGGTTTGGTATAAGAATCCACTAACAGCGTGAAAACAAGTCAAACGCCGTGTGAAAAAGTTATGAGACCTTGGTCATATGATTCATCAGGAGCCCACAGTGAAGGTACCTCACCTCTGATGAAGAGGGAGACGATTATCTGGAACTCCTGCAGGTTGACGCTGAGACAAGACACAAACATTATATGTCTCCTCCTGAGTGACTGCTGCAGTCAGTATTGATCTTCACCGGAGACAGAGACAGAGAGACAAAGGGAGGAAAAAAAAGAGAGCAGCACTGTGTCTGAAAGTCTTCTGATTCTTCTGTGCAGAACATGGGTTTGTAACCATAACAACACCTCCTCAAATATGTAGGCTGCTGGTCCTGACTTGACCCTCATATGCAGCCCACACCATTGTGCCACAGGTCAGCCCTCCCTGAAACCAAGGGGAGTTTGATCCATTATTTTTTCTACTGAAACAATGTTAAAAAATTGATTTCTTTTGGTCTTTTTTTAATGCTGAGCTTAATATTTTACCTATAATGAAAAAAAGAGAGACTCCTCACCTCCTCCTCCTGCTCCTGCTTCCCACACCATTGTGCCACAGGTCAGCCCTCCCTGAAACCAAGGGGAGTTTGATCCATTATTTTTTCTACTGAAACAATGTTAAAAAATTGATTTCTTTTGGTCTTTTTTTAATGCTGAGCTTAATATTTTACCTATAATGAAAAAAAAGAGACTCCTCACCTCCTCTTCCTGCTCCTGCTTCAACTAACAAAAAAAAACATGTTTTGTTTTTTTTTTTTTCAATGCTGCAAACAAATGAAAAAGACCTCGTCCGCCTCCTCCTGTTTTTCACTCATGTAAAAGTCCATCAGACAAATGTCTGCTCTTGTCAAATACAAGTGGACAACTGAGTGCTGTACAGACTGAGCGTGGGTGCTTTTTTGTCACCTCCGCCACTGCAGAAGTACGGCAACCACTGCCTTTAACATGACAACCTCTAACTGTCTTTATGACATGGACAGAACAGAGCAGTTGCACAGTTTGACGGAGGTTTGACATGGACTAAAGTGATTTTTAATTTCTAGAACAGCCATCAACATGGCTGCCTCCATGGTTTTACTTAAAGTCAATGATGAATAGGAATTCTTAACGTGGTACGCGTAAGCTACGAGCTATGAGTTGACGATGATAACTAACACTTCTTAGACTAGAATAGTGAGGGAATAAAAACGTCACGGCAATTTTGATACAGCTGTCCTTGGTCAGGAATCACCTGGTTTTTTTTTTGTTTTGTTTTGTTTTTTTTTTAGACTTGGTCTAATAAAAATTAAATAATATTGCCACACACAAACTGGATGTTATATTTATTGTTCAGGAATGAGGTCATTAGAGGCAACACAGACAGGAAAGTTTGGGGAAAAAGCTAGAGAAGCCAGATTAAGATGGTTTGGACATGTTCAGAGGAGGGACAGTGGATACATTGGCAGCAGAATGATCCTAGAGATGGGGCTTCCAGGTAGGAGACAAAGAGGAGATTGATTGATGCAGTGAGGAAGGATGTGGAGGTAGTTGGAGTCAGAGTAGAAGACAGGGGGGAGATGGAAAATGTTGATTTGCTGTGGCAACCCCTGAAAAAGGGACAAGTGAAAAGGAAAAGAAGAAAAAGAGAATTGTGTCCAGTGTCCATGGGTTCATTCCAAAAGAGTTTGTAACCTCTGTTATACAGGGTAAACGCGATTTCAAAATTAATTCATGTTGATCAAAATCATTCAATACATCAACATTTGGATTGACATTTTTTTTTCCTAATTTGGACTTGTTTTATTCATATTTTTATGCAATAAAAAAGTAAGAAGCAGTCCACATGGGGAATTTCATTAACTCAAGAATAACAAAAGGTGTGAATGAGAGTGAGAAAAACATATACAACTTTCCACAGTAACAACACACACACACACACACACACACATATATATATATACAATTGGTTATATATAGCTCCTTTCAAGTAACCCAAGGTCGCTTTACAAATATATATATATATATATATATATATATATATATACATATATAGACATATATATATATACTGTGTATATATTGTATATTTCAAATTAAAATAGAGAAAAAAAAATGTTTTAATGCCTGGTTTTACTCTGCTATCTGCTGTTTGAGTCCCTGTTTCGTTTTACATCCTTCCTGTTGGCCTACGCAGCTCCTAATATATGTCCACTTCCTATTCCTCCGTTCCTATTTTTCTGCTCCTGTCCACATTCAACTTGGATAGTGAGCATTTGTCCAACTTCTTCTCTAACTCTAGGCTATAGACCACACATCCGCGCTTTTACTTTTGTACGGATTAGGAATTGATCCTGATCCTGGGCTGAGAGAAAATCAGACCAGTTCATTTAGACTAGAAACTCAACTGCTGTGGTGGTTTGTAGTCTTGACGAAAAAATTGTGGGCATGCTGTTGCTAACAAACTCAAGATACTGAGGAAATAAAGATGACAAGTGTTATTGATATCATCTCTGTAATTAATCTTTTAAGATGGTGTGAAAACAGTCATTCCACAAGGTCCTCGTGGAGATTGACTTTGTAAATCTCTGCTGCCATAGCAACAGCAACATGTTTGTCTGGATGTCTTGATGGTCTGGTTTACTTGAGTCTAATAGTTGCCTGTCACCTGGATTAATGCATTTATTCACTCTGTATCTTTGACTCCCAGGAAACTCCTCAGAAAAATCTTTAATTGAGAAACTCTTCATCGAGGTTAATTTCGTTAAAGTTCCTCGGGATAAACAGCCACTCAGACTAATTGGAAATTTATCATTGGAACGCGGTAACATTTTTATCCACTCATTTGGCAGAAAGGATTTTTTAAAAATTATTATTCCTTAATTCACAGTCGAGTGAGGAGTAATATTCAGTTCCAGGCAGGGTAAACTGCAGAGACTGGAGTCAGTGGGTAGCCAATGTGCCAAGTCAGCTTTGGATAAGTATATTTGACTTGTTTTTATGTCATAAATATCATCATGTATCGTAATATATATATATATATATATATATATATATATATACATACACACAAATACATATACATATATATGATCAAGAAGGCATTTTTTGCTGCAACTATATTATTATTAATATACATTTTGTAAATATACGTATATTCAGACTCTTTGTATATACAGTATTTATGTATATATATATATATATATAACTTTGGCATTTTTATATATGCATTAGTTTATGTTTATGTATGTACATATATATGCAGTATATGTGTGTATATATTTACATATATATACATTAATATATACATAAACATTGTAGTACTGTATTATAAATCATCATCAATTCATCATCATATCCATAATATAAAAATACGTGAGGGGAAATCCGATGTCAAAGTCTCTGTTCTAGCTTATTAAAGACAAAGTAATGATAAATAAACTATATACATCAACTAGATATACTGTTTGTCCATCCCTACATGGTTAATTTAAAAATTGTTAATTTATTATTAATTTATGAACAATATATCTGCTGACGAAAAAAGCCCTGTGTAGAATAAAAAAAAATAAACATATTAATATATATATATATATATATACGGTTTTCTTAACTTTTTAAATATTACAATTTCCTCCATTTTTTTTTTTTATTTTATTTTTTGTCTCAATATGGAAGAACTGTGTAGTCTTGTTGTGCATGCTGAGTAAAACTATCAACAGGATTTTTTTGTTGTGATCCTCTGCAATTCTCTAACACGGGCTGACATCAAACTGCCGCAGAGAGCTCTGAGGCCGAGGTTGTTGTTCTCGACTCTCCATCTCTTTCATCTGAAATCTAATTACACTCATAAGAAGATAACATCACCTAAACAAGCAGGTGATCCAGCTCCACTTTGTTCCTGCACAGCAGGGTGGGAGCTGCTGAAGGGCCAGCACCATCAAAGACTCTGATGCTAAACTGCGTGAAGCTGTGGAGCTTCCAGAGCTTTCTCGACAGGAAATGCCAGCAAACAAAATTCCTAATTAGGTGCAAAAGACATGAATTGATTTCCATGTTGTAATTCCACTCTGTTCCTCTGAACCTACAGTTAAACACCTGTGATTAACTGGCATTAGCTTTGAGCATTTATAAGGATCTGTTGTTGCCATCTGGTCAGGAAGTGAAATTTTCAGCAGCAGCTCCATGAAGTCAATTCAAGAGCCAGTATCAACCAAGTGAGGATGTAAAAATCTTCATGTCAAGCTGTGATTCCCTTGTATTTTAATATGTTGGGTAAGAACGGCATCGTATATGGAAGACGTTGTCATGGTTTATATATCATGAAGCAAGCATAGTTTCAGAAAGAATAAATACAGAATCAGTGATTCACAAATGTATTTGGAAAATGAATTCCATGAATTACGTTTAAAAATTGTCCAACGTGCATTAAAATCAGGCTTTTAATTTGTAAAACCTCCTGCATATGTCAGTGGATTTTTCATATAGCATTTAGTACAGGCATGTCCAAACTGTTCCGCTAAAACAACACACAAACAGTAGAACACCTGAGTTGACAGGTTTAATCAACTGATCTCAGTAATCAGACAGCTGATTGGTCCAACTATGTGATCTTGTGAACACCAGCAATTGGTGTGGCTGATGCCTGATCGAGGACTAGGTTCCCAAATGAACTTATTCATGTGGGGCCTGTCAGAATCCAATCAGAAGTCTCATTTGGTCACTTTGCAGCCAATCACTCAACTGTATCCTCACATGTGTCCTTGTTTGACGTTACTACACCCATATTTACACCAATAAAACTGTCATGAACGATGGCCAAAGTGAATACAATGTGATGTGATGTTCAAACACAACGTGGAAAGAACTTCTTACACAAACAATCTTTCTATAAAGGAAAGTGTATTTCTTATCTTTGTTAAAAAAAAAAAAAAAACATAGTTGCATGGGCTTCATTCCTGTGAGATTTATTCCCCTTCCTCTAAAGTCCCATAGACAAAATGCTTTTTATATTTTCTGCTCACTTCTATATTCCCAGTTAACAGTGAGTGGTGAGGTTAATCAGAATGGTTACTATTCCAGTAACTATTACTATTACTTTAGTAGTTTCCTCTAAGATACATGATGATGTGCAGTCTCTCTAAAGAATATAATACATGCTGGTATTCTGATAGTCATATATATATATATATATATATATATATATATATATATCAAAATTCATACGTAATGGATATACGTGGGTTTAGGCATGTGTATGTATTTGCGTGTATATGTATGTGAATAACCATTGTATTGTTTGAACATGTGTATGGGTGTGTGTATATGCACATACATATGTACATTTGGGTGTGTATGTATGTAGATATATATCTACGTGTGCGGGTATGCACATACTCATACACTAAAATAGACAATCTGATACAATAATAACTATGTATTACTATTGTCATAATGAATTATAATAACAATATTTTTTTTTGTTACTAACGATAATCTCCTTATATGCATGTCTGCCTCAAGTACATACCTCAACTCCACCCTGTTTCTATCTATCGACAAGAACAATCACAACCCATAAAGAAATTGTGATAAATTGTACTGTGAACAAACTATTTTTTTTTATTAGTTTTTGAGTACATTGTGAGTACAGAAAGCTGTTACATCCTGATTTATTGAGTACACCATGTATGTTCAAACAACTCTCCTTAGTCTTTGTCCACACAATACAGAAAGACACATAAAGGGTTTTAAATTAAGCCAATACTCAAAATTATAAACTTATTCATCCTTACTTGACATCTGTGGTTAAAAAAAAAAAAAAAAAAATCTTCGTCATTGGAAGATTTTGATGCCACTGATCTGATTCAGAATTTGATCTGAGGCCTAAATACTGTGTGGAATACTACCTATAAGCCACCAAAGACCAAGACGCTAAATGACAATCTGTTTAACTGTATCTCACTCCCACTAAATAAGCTCTCATGATGCAGATGAATTGGCACCATGGTATCAGTGTCCCATAAATCTCTGAATATCCTATATAATTGAGCTCTAAATCCCCACTCTGTGGTTCCAAGACTGGGCCAGTGGTGATGCATTACCGCTGACCAGCAATCACAGATCAACGTTAATGTAGCTTTTACTCACTGGAGAGCCGAGTGAGCACAGGCTCCTGATTAGTCTGAGATTCTAATGCCAGCCCTGAATGGCAGCCCAGTGGAAAGTCATTTCTCTTTGGTTGACTTTGTTAAATCCATGCGGTCCACAAGACGCCAGGCCCTAAATGGTGGCACTGAGAAAAAATCTGCCGCTGTTCAAACTTTCTCAACGCCTTGATAATACCCTTCTTACTTTTTACATGGCCCGTATATTCAGGGATTTTAACATAGTGCACCGTATTTGGTCAAATCCAACTCAAACTTGAAGAAATACTAATGTGTCCTCATGAAGGGAGTCATTTTTAAATGTTCTGTGAACTAAATTCATTTGAGTCAGAGTTCAAGGTAGTAGAACTTCACGAACAAAATGGTTGACACAGACAAAGCTCACCTTCAGTGCCATATCAGTCTGCCTCACACCTTCCCCTGAGATGTTTTTCAAATTAATTTTAATTTGCATCATATAGCCACTGCTTCTTTCAGTAGTTTTATCACCAAGTAAAGAAGCAAGGACTGGCCCCGCTGTTGATTTTAAGTTGAAACCCAGCAGCTCTTACAATTACATTGTGTTAAATGAGCCTTTAATGCTTCTGGAAGACAGGGGGCAGTAAGTCTGGAAGGGTTCTGAAATAAAGCACCTGGAAATCTTTTAATATGGATATTATTTTGATATATGGTGTAATTTTATCATTTTACAGAGACTTTAATTAAATTTTCCAGTGCAAATATTTCTGACACTGTGGTAACACTGCCTACAGCCTGGTGGGGGGGCAGTAGAACTACTAAAAATTCATTATACACCCAAAGTAATGTCAATATTGAGAAAAGATACTCCATTTAAATATCCCTTTCATAAAAAATAAGCCGATCCAGCAATCTACCTTTTTCTGCTCAACAGCTTTAACGTCAACCAGTTCAGTGTCCAATGGCGTGACATGATGAAGTTTTTTGGATTTGACGTACTGCAAGTACCCATGTTCCTCACCTACAGTATGCTAACGCAGTGGTGTTGTCATAATCTTCAAGATTCATTCATTCATTCATTCTGCCATTTGCTTCTAGCACTGTATGTCAGAATGATGGAATGGGACTTGAGATGACAATATAAACACAAATACCTGAGTTCGAGGACTTTGTCAACCAAGAATCTCCTAAGTCGTTAAACAACACCAACGCTTTAGAAACATGGATACTCCGATAACAACTTTTTCGGATATCCGGTATTGTTGATATCAGTGTTGGTACCTGTAACGCCGTTACCTTTTCCATTCAGTAACGTCGTTATTGTTACTGTGGTGTAAAAGGGCTTGATACCCGTTACTATCTGTGTTACAGTGGTTTGACGACATTATTTATCGTGTGCCAGTCAACGTGTCAGGACCCACGAGTCAAGTCCAGCATATATGTGGGGACCGCTGCTTTGCAGTATCAGATTTTTCGGTGGAAAATCAATACCGATTCTTTCAGATGTATTTAATTTTGCTGATATCGGGCCGACATTTAAAAGTGGACCGATATTATCGTCTATCCCTGATAATACATCATTTTCAAGAATTATTGCTGCCAAATGTTTCTGTCGTAATATCACAAATTTTACGAAACGTGTCCATGTGGCTTAGCGCTAAGGGCTCATCCTCGTTTAACGCAGTCGTTCTCAATTGCATTTGTTCTTGCTCCCCCCCAAAGCGACAAAAAAAAATAATAAACCTAGTTCCATCCAACCCTGAATAGAAATACTATTAAAATAGTATAATATCTATAAATTATCTCTTTACACCATTGTATAAGTTGCTGCCATCTAGTGACTGGAGGCCTGTTATTATTATCATTATCATAACAGCAGTAGTAAACTTCTGTCCAGCTTGATGTGTCTTCCACTGGAAGACTCAGGACACTAGGCACCTCATCGAGCTCCACTGTGTGAAAAGTATTGGATTTTTACACCTCCTCAAGTCGCCTTTTTTTCCCCAAGACTCAGTTTATCAACTTTGTGTTTTGATTTGTTAAATGAAAGGTAGAAATAGTTCTACTCAGTATAAGTGACACTTTCTTAACTGGAAAACAGATGACTGTGGTTTCAAGTGAAAATGAATTGCTTTTTATAAAGTTTGACGTGTAATGAAATGATGATTTTTCTCTGTTTGGTACAAAATGATTTGTTTCTGTTCGACTAAAATGATGTGAAGAAAATACAAGTGTCTGTAAAGTTTCTGGTTTATTATCCACATGGTGGTTTGGATTCAGTTTAACCAACCTGAGGCAGCATCAGTACCAATACTCAGTACCCGCAGTATTAAAATTTTTTAAAGGACCAATTTATAATGGGACAGGAAGAAAAAATTCTATAACATAAAAGTATTGTTTTACTTTGAAACTACTATTACTAAACATCTCCAAACAGTCCACATTCTTTCTCCTGTGTCGGCTCATTTCCAGACGTCTCGATCTCATCCTTCTAAGTCCATGCCGATACCTGTGTGTACAAGGTATAGGGTTTTTCCCTGCACAGACTGTGTGGACTTATCTGCTGTTTGCAGACGGGCTCTGATTGACCAGGGAGCCACAGATGATGGACGATGTGAAGGTGTTTCATTGATGTGAGGTGATAGTAGATTCCTCCACCATTTACTGGCTGTGCACTCAGCTGTAACTTGGTTACCAAGCCAAGGGTTTATATTCAACATGTTCAATAGGACGGCTGTTAAAGACAAAATACATTTCATGATTTTTTTTTCTTCCACAAAAGTCTATGAAGGACAAAGGACACAGTGTATGTCCCTGCGATTGAGACGACTGGTCAGTCTCCAGCGAGGGATCATTCCACTTCTGCTTTGAAACGGAATTTTTTTTCCCAAATCTTCCTGTTACAAACAGAAACTGTAAAAAAATTCTGGTTTTTGGTTCAAACAATAAGATAGACGTTCCTGAATCGGTTAAAGACGTTAATTACGTTCCTGACATCTGATGTATAACTATATATATATATATATATATATATATATATATATATATATAGTTAGAAGTCAGCACTGAAAACATGACAAATAAAGACTTAAGCAGTGTTTATACCAGTGTGGTGTGTTCAGAAACCTATGTTAGTTTTACAGAGCCCATCATTAACATGGATAAATACAGTATATTGATACTGTGTCTGAAACTAACATTTCTCGTATTTACAGTGTTACAGCGTTCTGATGTGGCTGAAGACGTGGTAGGACCCAAATGCAGCACAGGAAGAACAGCAAAAATGACATGAGCTAAACATAAGTTCTTGAACAAAAACTTTTTTTTCTATATTTAAATGGTTTGGCTTCTCTAGCCCAAATCAAACTTCAGAACAATTTCATGCAGAACATACCATCTTCCAACATTACAAAACGAGACACCACCAGACATTACCAAACACAAAGACAACAACTGAGTGAGGGAGACGGGTTTATATGGTGAGGGCACCAGGTGACACGAGTGAGACGAATTAGAGACACAGGTGACTGTGCTCACAATGATTAGCCCAACAACAGCAAACAGCAGGGAAAAGGAAAGAGACAGACAAACCTCACAGACAGACTACAGTACTGACCTATTATTATTGTTGCCTTTGAGATGTGACAGTAGTTGGTAGTCAGTCCTCCCCATATAGTCGGATGGTCCACCCGTTCTCTCCTTAGAGTCACTGAACGTCACAGGAAGTCAACCTCATCAGGTCATTGTAGGCTACCATAGACTAGACCAGGAGACCAATGACTTTGTCTGTAGGCAGTTTTTAACGACACAATAAAACCAGTAATACCGTAATTTCCGGACTATAAGCCACACCCAATACATTTTTTAAAGGAAAAAAACATTTTGTCCTTTTGCATTTTCCATGATCAGGGTCAGTTTTTGCTATTTTTTTCATGTACAAAGCGCATTACCGTACGTTAAACTTATTTCTCTTCTATGGTGGTTATTGGTGGTTGTGACTTGCGTCTTCCTCAACACCACCTGTCTCACTCTTACCTTTTTCTGCTCGAGAAGTTTAAAAAAAAAAAAAAAGAACATTAGCCACATCCCTACATAAGCTGCAGGGTTGAAATTGTATGACAAAAGTTGCAGCTTATAATCCCGAAATGACGGTAATTGGTTCCCATAATTTATTTGTTACATTTCTGTTCCGAAACAAAATATATATATATATATGTTTTTGTGTTTTGTTTCTGTTCCAATCAAACTGCCAAAGGTTTCCAGTTTTTGTTCCTTCAGCCGTTTCGAAGCCCTGCTGCGTAGGTTTCACTGTCACAGTAACTCAGACTCCATATTTCTACCCCGTATATGTAAAGACAAATTTCCGTACTTGTGATATTTGTGTTTTCTTCTCCATCTTTGCCTTCTTCTGATTACCGGACATTTTCAAGGCCCGAATCCAGGGGTTACACGGGGTTTAGCACATTGGTCCAAAAGCTCATTTTCCGGATAACATTTCTCCCACCTAATCACAGGACACTCAGTCCAGACGATAGATGAGAAACATAAGTTATCTTTTTTTTTTTTTTTTTTTTTTTTTTTACAACGCCCCCTCTCAGAAAACTGCAGGGTCTCTGCTTATTTGGACGTGTTCAGAAAACCCATCTGAGTGTAGCATCTTTTTTATCCAAGTTCGTGTTTCTTTTATACAACTATGCAAATACCAGTTGATTTTGTCGTTTGTACCTCATTAACTGACATTTTTCATTTACTTGAAAAAATAACCAACATTTGTTCAGATCTATACTGAATAAAAATGTGTAACATAATTTTTTTGTTTGTTTGTTTGTTTTTCATTTGAGAACAGCCAGTTTTTATGCCTTCAGATGTAAATCTTTTATTTTTTTTCCAACCAATGTAAATTCTCATGCATTTGCATTGATCGTTGAGTAATTTACGCTGCAACATAACATGCTATGTTTAGATCTCCTTCAACTGCAAAATGAAAACCATTGTGTAATACATATTACTTTCCACATGTCTGGCCATCTGGACTGGTATAATACATTTACTAGCACCACTCCAGCGCTGCACTCAACCCACCTGTTGAACTGAACACTCGACTTCACCACTGAACTGCGATGCTCAAGGTGAATGTTGCTCTTTTTGTCCGAAGTTTACAAAAGATACCACACACTCAACACTGCTTGAGTGGTGTTATCTGATTGGTCGGTTTAGTCCACACACATAGGCAAGAGAGATTTAGACCTGTAGCCATTTTTTTA
Organism: Paraplagusia blochii; assembly: GCA_016785265.1. Lineage (NCBI taxonomy): Eukaryota > Metazoa > Chordata > Actinopteri > Pleuronectiformes > Cynoglossidae > Paraplagusia > Paraplagusia blochii. Next base: position 12,887 of record JAFBJS010047385.1, on the reverse strand, counting down.
GGTTATGTATTTATATAACAGTGTCATTGTTATTGTTACTGTACCAGATAATGAACAAAATACTGTACTGCATCAATTTGGGCAGTTGGTAGCCTAATGGTTAAGGAAGCGGACTTGGATCGGCAAAGCCCCCCGCTCACTACGGTGGTGGGTTAAATGCACAGGCATAATTTCCTAAAGGATACTCCAAATGGATAATAGACGTCTATTACAAAAAAAAAAAAAAAAGCATTTTTTTTATGGTTGACTTCTTTATGTTGCACATACAGTCATGGAAAAAAATATTAGACCACTCTACTGTTTTCTTCAATTTTTTGTTCATCTTAATGCCTTGTTCCACTAAAGGTTTATCACCAGGGGGAAACAATGAACACAAAACCATGCAATGACTAAAAGCACTGTATTTGTCAGTACAATGTTATTGCTAGTGATGTAGGAACGGAAGTGATTTTT
>JAFBJS010047385.1:0-12405 GCA_016785265.1 Paraplagusia blochii | reverse complement strand
AAATGGCCAGAAATCAGCTCTGAAATTAAACTTAATTATGAGTTGTTATTATATTTGTCCAGATTAATGTAGATTAAGTGGAAGCAAATGGACATGAAATTAAAGAAAGAGTGGTCTAATATTTTTTTCCATGACTGTATTTTAAGGAAGGAAAACAGAATCCTTTTCATCGTGGATTTTCATTTTCATCGTGGCATTAAGATTCACACCACTGCACACAACCAAATGTCACCTCTGTATTTAACGCATCACCAAAGTGGGGTGATGCGTAAGTGGGGATGGTGCCATGCTATGTTGACCCCAGTCATAACCTGACAGTTGGTAGACTCGAACCTGGAACCCACCGGACCCCGTCTGGTTCCGTAACCACTAGGCCACCACTGCCCTCGATTAGTTTTGCTGTTGATCATTACACCTTTATCATTTCATTATTTGAAAGGAAATATATTTATGTTTTAAAACTTAGTTTGTAAATATACATATATTTTTTTATCCCTGAAGGGGGCAGGATAATTTAAAAAATATATTTTACCAGCGTAATATGAATTCTTAAAAAGTCAGCACCACTGTGACCCTGACAACATTTTTTTCAGTCATTATCTGCTATTATGAATCTCTCCTTAGACAAGCAGATAGGAGTCAACAGACCTCGAACTGAGGGAATGAATGGAGTTTTGTAAAGCAGCACACGCAGTGACCTGTTGTTTGACCTGATGTTCTGCTTCTGTATCTCGGCCATTGAATTAATTAAAATTTAATACATTCCCTTGAGGAAAAAAATAAATAAAAAGACTATTTCCTGCCCAACCACATAGTGTTTATGTCCTTATCCCATCCTTTTTTTTATTTGTATTCAAATTGACCTACAGTATATTTTCAACCTTTGACAAATAAAGTTCAGTGCGCTTTAACGGACATGTAAATATATACACAGAGTAGCAAGTAACTGTCCCAGAAATGCAATAAGGGATGAAGAACAAGGTGCAACCAATGTTTTAGTTTCATTTCAACTGATGTAAATTGGTATAAAATGTGGATAAATTTGTAACTGATTCAGGGTACATCAATATTTTCCAACATATAGGATATATTATTTTCAGGATATAGTAGTTAGTCCACACTAAGAACTGAATAAGTTTCTTGGATGAACGGTGAAATGTATGTTTTTAAACCTTAATGTCCAGTTGCCTAACTAAACTTTAACCTCCACAATTATTGACTGTTCAGTTGAAATTGACGTCAATGCAAATTTGGATTTTTGCACCGTAGTGACAATCGTAGAGAAGAAGGGGGCAAGGAGATACCGGCACAAAAGGGACAAAGAAAATGCATTTTTAGAATCATCCGTTGAGTGCAACAATTATTGTTAAAGGTCCTTCTGGGGTCCGGCCATAAAAAAAGCAATTATCTGTATGGACAAAAAAAAAAAAAAAAAAATGTGCCGTGTTCAGGAGATTGTAGAGAAATTAGGTTGAAATCACAATGTCCCAAACCGCAGGGATGTTTGGATCGTGGCTCTGTCTGACAGCAGGCGGGCAATTAATGCTACAGAACAGAACAATACCTACTTCTGCAATATTGTACCTCCGTTATGTTGAGTCAAACAACAACAGCAACTTTTTTTTTTCAATTTTTAAATGATTAAAATGGTTCAATCTATTTATTTTCTAAATGTCTTACATTTTGTTGGCAGTGGTAGCCAACTGGTTAAGAAAGCAGACTTGGGTCACAATCGCTCTGTATCAGTAACATTAAGTTAAACCATGGAGCCATGATGATTGACTGTTGTCATCAATCAGCTACTGGATTGGTCTAACATGATCACATGATGAATCAGGCCACCATCGTGATCACGGCTGTCCATAAGATGGGCGCATGGACTGAATTTTTCGTAACAATTTTTTTTTTTGGTTAGCCCAACATAACCTGTTCATTGTTATGAACTTAAGAACATGGAGTTTAGAGACGTTTCGACTCCTTTTGAGAGACATATTGTCCCATCACTAAAGATTACCGCTGTGTGGGCAAAATAATATTAATTTCGACCCAAAATTGTGGTATTTTTTCATTGTCATTGCCTATTCTTGAACATAATCGTAGTTATATTTAGATTGTTGTTATGACAAACCACAATAATACAACAGCTGCAATGCTTATCAAAATAAAAGCAAAAAGCACCAACCACACATGGCATTTTTCGTCTCATCCACCATTTTTAAGAACTTGAGGTCAGACTTTTTCAGGGTCTGTTGTTAATTTTTTTTTTTTTTTTTTTTTTTTTTTTTTTTTTTTTTTTTTACAGATTACGCTTCGTCTCGGAATCTTTGAAAAAAAAAAAAAAAAACATTCAGCTCTCGACGTCATCTTCCCTTGTGACAATTCTTAAAGTCCCATTAAAATTCTCCTCAAGGTTCTTCTAATCTCCGTTTGCTTGACATCTGCAGTCTGCAGCAGAGAACGCTTTGACTCGCTTGCAGAAAACCTAATTTGCGTCTCCCCGGTGGACAGTGGACCAGTACACTGAGTGTTTCAGGCCACTGACCTCAGACGCAGATGTTAGCTCTGTCATTGACCATGTTTCCTCCTCCCTTCCTCTGTGACCTTATGTATCATTCCATTCCTTTTACATTCAACTTTCAACCCTGCCGCTCTGGTTTTTACTCTTTTATGTCAAAACTCTATATTTCTGCCCGCATGCATACGTCGCTGTATGTAGAGGAGAACAAAATCAGGGCCAAAACCTCAATTTCACTCGATGCGGCTGGAAAACGCAGGCTGCAGCAGTGGGAGTGCTTGCATTTCAAACTTCAAAAAGCAATATATATATTTTCTTTTTTCACTGTAGTGGGTACCAAACTCTGTGGTTCTTTTTATTAACAGCGTCTTTTCTGTCATGTTCAGCCAAGTGACACTATTAAAAAATTATCAAGAGAAGGAAAGGGGAAAAAAAAAAGTCTTTTATCCCAAAACAGTGTGTCATTTTATCACTTTCTCCTGGTGTTATAAACATCTGGCTGCTTTACTGTTGGCCACGAGTTTTTTTTTTTTTTTTATTATTATCAACCTATACCAGGATTAACAGCAGAAAACAAGGAAAATACACCCAAGTTCCACCTTGGACTTTTATGACTCTCTTTATAACCTTGCACTTGTTTGTCTAACTACATGAAATGAGATGAAAAACAACTCGAATCACTATAAATTTATCCTGAGTTTACAAGAAACAGTTTGGTCCACTGGCCCCGGCCTCTGCAGCCTTTTTAATTAGTTTATTCCATTCTAAACGGGGACGGAAGATTTAGAAGAGTGCGCTCCCTTTCCCTGTTGTCCGGCCCGAATGGAATAAATTAGAGTGGGATTTGTTCTCGGCACAACACTCGCCACGTGATGAGTGAAAACGTGATTCCTCCTACAGGATGCTGTTGGGCGCCGAGATGGAAAATAGCAGAGAAACATTCAGCAACCCCTAATTACTTTGGTTTTCAGGTGCATCACCAGTTATGGCTGTTGTAATGTATGACTGTTATTCTATTTGCTGTTGATACCGCTGTTTATTGCGATATACGTCTTAAAGACATTATAAACCTGGATGATTTAATGTTATATTCACTGCACGTCCACCTCTGCAGGTGTCGGTTATTTTTGTTCTCACTGTCCTGTACGGCATGCCAGCAGATGAGGTGAGATGGATCACTGTTGCTATGGTGTTGTAATGGTTGTTATGGATAAGAGGGAATAAAATAAGGCTCCCACTTGATGTTCTGTACATGTATTTTTCAGTGAGGATTGTTTTTTTTTTTTTTTTTTCTGTGCTGCACGCACAGCCAGAGCTAAGTCTTACCTGCCCGTCGCGTTTGTGGCCATGAGTACAATACATTTTGGGACACACTAACAGTCCAAAATTTCATTTTGGACTTGTTTTTGGCTGTTTTTTAAGTTATCTTAAATCAGGAAATCACTCATGATCACCAAACCTGATAGGGAAAGAGACAACCATCGATGGTGCAGTGGAGTTTATATTCACTGCACGTCCACCTCTGCAGGTGTCGGTTATTTTTGTTCTCACTGTCCTGTACGGCATGCCAGCAGATGAGGTGAGATGGATCACTGTTGCTATGGTGTTGTAATGGTTGTTATGGATAAGAGGGAATAAAATAAGGCTCCCACTTGATGTTCTGTACATGTATTTTTCAGTGAGGATTGTTTTTTTTTTTTTTTCTGTGCTGCACGCACAGCCAGAGCTAAGTCTTACCTGCTCGTCGTGTTTGTGGCCATGAGTACAATACAGTTTGGGACACACTAAAATTTTGGACTTGTTTTTGGCTGTTTTTTAAGTTATCTTAAATCAGGAAATCACTCATGATCACCAAACCTGATAGGGAAAGAGACAACCATCGATGGTGCAGTGGAGTTGAAAATCCTTGTGTGGTTTTTAACTCAATCTTTTTTTTTTGACGATTGAGAGTATGGTAATTGCAGACATTAACAGTAACAGTAAACCCCTGTTGAGAATCCATTTGGTCCACTGTAGAAGACCACAGGGAGAATCCCTCCGTATCAGTAACGGTAAGTTAAACCATCGAGGCAGCCATGGTGATAGAAGTGTTCATCAATCAGCTACTCAATTGATCTAACACCACTTATGGACCAAAATTCCTGGAGAAGCTGGTATCTGCATAAGATGCCCCGCTAGGACATGATTTTTTTTTTTCTTCACAATCTTTTCTGTAAACTTAACTTAACTTGTTTGTTTTAATGAATCTAAGAAAGTGTTGTTCAGAGACCTTGACACAAGATGAAATGATAAAATTTCACTGTACTGCAGAGTCTTTATAAACATGGCTGTTTTTGCACAGAAAGGAACTAGAACTCTTGCAATATTGTTTGTTTTCAGGAAAAAAAAAGAAAAACTTTTAATTTTTATCTATATGTTTTTTTTTTTTTTTTTCATTTTTTGAACTGTGACTCCATTGGAGGAACATTATAAAAAATAAATATTCTGTGCTGTCCTCAGTTGCCTGAAGTGCTGCAGAGTTGTTGTTTTTTTTTTAATCATAATACGTAAATGTGTTATTTTTTCTAACTACACAGCAATGCAACTACTGAATACCATCAGAAAATGTGTTAAATGTTTGACACCACTGCTGTTCATGATCAGAAATGAAAACTATGCAAAACACAGCCTGTGGTTTCATCTGTTCACCCCAGAACATTTACTATTACATTCAAAAAGCTCATCAATTAACATCAGAACACAACTGGTGATGTTCTTAGCCAATTTATTAAGTTACTGTTAAATCATGAAAAAAAAAAAATGACAGTCAATAAAGTCTATAAAATGTAAAAAATGAATAGTTGACTAATCTCCTTATGGCTCCTCAGGGTAATTTCTCATTATAAAGACAAGACAAGACAGGAAAAAAAAAAAAAAACTGATTTGCCTGATGTATGCATGTATAAAAACATTTGGTGTTGAACTCTAATTTTATCCTGAAAACCACAGTTATTTTCCTCGGCAACAAAATCTACCCTTCCGTCTGTCTTTATTATATTTTTTTTTGTTTTTTAATGATTGGCAACATAAAGCTTCAACATAAGGTATAGTTTTAGCCATTTCAGATTAATAAATATCGAACTATATATGACGTATATAGACGTGGCATTATTTTTTCATTTCATTCCATTCGTGTTTTGATTGAAGGCTTAGTTTAAAAAAGAAAATAAAAAAAAAACATACAGGCAGACATCCCATTTCTACTGTTTATATTTTCCACACTTGAACGGCTGCGCTGTTGTGTTTCTAGAAGACGGAGGGTAAAATGTATACTCCGGAATCCAACGCATTAAAGGGAATATCAAATGTATCCATTTCATTTAGTTGCGGTTGGTTGTGATCTTTCTGGGAATCATTACCACATGAAGTCAATTAATATCAGAGGGGGATGATATTACTTTGTAATGTGGCAGGGATCACCCAAATGTCCCTTTAATGTCTGTGGATAAAAAAGAAAGCATATCAAACACTGATGTTTCTGCAGAGAGTGGGGGGAATGAAGACGTCCACGGCCTAGTTGATGGGAAAAGAAAATGTGGAGCAGGATATTCCTGAGCCTAGTCTATATATATATATATATATATATACTGTATATATATATATATATATATACTATGTATGAAAGGCTAGGAGGATTTATTTTTTTAACCAAGTACATAAAGTAAATTAAAAAAATAAAAAATCATGTTAATGGAAGTGTGTCATGTGTTAGGATGCAGATAATAATAATAATAATAAAATAATTGTATACATTTATGTGTTCTTTTACATTGTAAATATCTAGATCAAATATTCTTCCCCTGACATTTCAATACTACATACTGTACATTTGCATATGTATACATATATATCTTGACCTAGATAAATTTGTGTCGGCCCTGAATCTTTATTTTATGAAAGTTACGCATTTTTCATGGTATGGGAACACATGAATAAGCACAGTCTTCATCCACTTATCAGCTGTTGTGGGCTTAGCAGTCTAAATGTTTGTGAAGTGCCTTGGGACAACGGTTGTTGTGATATGGCACTTTAAACAAATAAAGTTGAAGTTGAAGTTGATATATATATATTTATTTTTTATTATTTTTTTTACTATAGCCTAGCGGGCCGCTTGTCTTTTATGTAACTATTGACTGCCATGTTAATGATAATAATATAAATGAACAAGTAGTCATCAGAGTGATGTTGACAATTACAACACACACGTGTTTCCAATTCAATGGGTTGACACAAAGCATGTGTGAAGTGGTGACGGAAATGTTACAAAAATGGCAGAATTGGCGTTGTTAAAAGACCTCACAAATGTGGCAATAAAACAGAAACGTGTTTTAAGGGGGATTTAAGATTTGCTTGCAAACGATGACAGTTGGCTGATAAGCCGGTTTCGATTGCTAAGGCCAGTTTTGCTGCACCTCTCTGGTGAGCCTCGGCCGGCCCTGCAGCGCAACACAGCTAAGGAGCCAAGCGTTGGCAGTGTACACCCATGTGCTGACCATTCTGGGGTTCCTGGCAACAGGTGCCTACCAGCGAGAGCTGGTCTACCTGTCCGGAGAGTCTCAGTCAAACCCTGAGCCGCACCATGCCTGCTGTGTGAGTTGGAATTACCCAAATGTCATCCAGGTACTTCAGATTCCCACACAGTTCTGTTGAACAGCTCAACATTAAAGTGCTATTTGCAGCAGTAGCCGGTTTCCCTAATGTAATCGGAGCTGTTGACTGCACATATATGCACTACAAGAGTGCTATGGCATTATGAAAATAAATGTATTTGCGAAATGGAAACATTTCCATTCCATCAATGTGCAAATCATCTGTGACGCACAAATGCAACTGATGAACATGGTTACGCGGCATGTGCTCGCCTGGATCAACACATGACAAATTAATTCTGAGCAACAGCATGCTTGGGCGCATGCTTGAGGCTGGCGCAGTACGTGACTGTTGGCTTCTTGGTGAGTAAATAGTGCTGCTACATCAATGTAACCACTGCAAGAAACATCGGAATAATGTTCAGAGCAACTAATTTATACTTTAATACAATGTTATTGACATGAGTATAGTCAAAATTAGGTATGGGCAACCTTTTTTTGACTCGCGAGCCACAATTGGTCCTTAGATTGGGTCCGAGGGCCAAGTCCACAGCAGAAAGATTGGCTATTTGTTTGGGGGAATGTAAAAGTCATGTACAAACCTAAAGTACTACATTTATAATACTCTTTGTGACGCCGTCTGCTGTGGAAACTCATTGTTGCAGAGAAAAGGCAGAAGTATAACGATAATATAAGTAAATTATTTCATTTGGATAAGGTTGGCGGGCCGCATTGAATAGCTCAACAGGCCGCATCCGGCCCCACGGCCTTAGTTTGGCCATGCCTGGCCTAACTGTTTGTATAGATGTGTCAAAAGGAGGGATTAATTGGATTATTTCAAAAAATTAAATGCCAGATACTAGTTAACAGGTTAAGTGCACCGAATTGCTAGTGATGAGTGACTATTACCACTAATAGGGAAAAAAGTGGACAGACTGCTCAAAGTCTTAGGACACGTTGACTCACAGGACACATTTTAAAGGTTAAGGCATTGTGAAATATTGGTTACAGTGACATTTAGAGGCGAAGGTTATGCTTTTTTACGGTGAACGTAAAGCTCAAGGTCTTTGAAAGAAGTCCTATGTTGTCACCTTGTGTTTACTATTCTTTTCAATAACCGTGTGCGTAACAGTACGTGTGAGACAGACTGCATTTTTGTAACAGGGCTTATATATGTTGTGTATTACACAACCTAACTTTACCAAGGGGGACTGTGGCTACCCCCCCAAAAAACATGTCTTACGACCCCATTCACTGTCTACTGCAAAAGTAAGAGAACCAAATTACAAACGCGTCAGTGTTTCACTTGACACCACCTTTACGCATGAGCTGCACTTATTGTGCGTAGTGTATTGTGCACCCAAGATTACAGCTCTTCGTATTTATCTTGTGCATGAACGAACATGAACTCCTTCATCAGCTCCCATCACTCCGGACAGAGCTGTGTCTCCCAATAGGGTGGCCACTTTGTCATCAAAATCTGACAGCTCTGCCATTCCCACCCCCGAGCCAGTCTCGGGGGCCGACTTTGGTGATGGGCAGCCACCCTGAGCTTTACTTCTACTTCGAGGTCAGACCACTCCACCTTGGTGTGTGTGCTGCTTTTGCCAAAGCCCCATTCACTACGTCACACACCTCTTGCCATCCATCTTTTTATGGCTATTGGTGACTCCAGCCAATGTCACCCAATGTCGCTTTTTTGTATCTCATTTACCAGAACCTCCATTTTGGCTTGCTATACTTTCTCTTTTTACTCATGTTTTTTTTTTTTGTTTTTTATTTTTTTTTTTTTTGTTTTTTTTTTTTTTTTTGTGTTTCTGGCCCCATTTACAGTTAATTATATTTATATATTGGGGCGTGGGTTACCACTGCACCACCCATGCTAAATTCTATACTGATTGACCATGCAACACCTCTTCCTGCGCTCCACAATTTGATACTTTTGAAACTGTCCGTGTTCCCATCTTTGTGCGTGCACTCTTTTTCACGATGAAATATTCGGCAACTTTGATGCATGAGGCCCCCAAGAACGCTCCAGCAAGGATCGCATTATTTTCTTCCCCTGTGGTTTGGAAGTCCTGTTCCCGGGTTTCATCCGCCGTGGGCTGCCTTGTTTTTCCTCCCCTCTCCTGTGGTGGGTTCCGAGGTAAGCCTTGTTGCTGTGTAATTGACTGGGCTCCCTGAGTGTTGTGACACCCAGGCCCGGCTCCTGTAAGGGAAGTGTCATCCGCGTACATGCAGCAGAGGCTGCTTTCACACCCTCGCACAACTCAGCCGAGCAACAAACGCCATAAGAGGCCCCGGGCTCCGGGTGTACGGTACAGATCCACATGCATAACACCAAACACGTACACCCACGCAGAGAGAGAGAGAGACAGTAATGGGAAAAAAAATAAAGAGGAAATTCAAACACTCTCAGCTGCACTTCCTTTAAGGATCTGATACTTTTGAAAGTTTCCCTCTCTCTCCGTGCAGCTCTGATTGATTTCAGCTTTCCTTGTCTCCCGTTCTGCTGAAGGATTTAATGATGCATGAAATATCCTGAGTGACACTGATTGCCTGATGGCTAACTTTCCGCTGCTTCAGACAGGGTTGTTTCTCGCCTTGATGTTAAAACGAGGACGATAAATGCATCTGGTAAATTTTCAGTCATGTTTTTAGCTTTATCTTTAATCATTTGTGGTGTCTTCTGAGGTTTAGATTAAGCCTTAACCTAATTTTGTGATTTTTTTTTTGAGGAAAACTAACATCTTTGACTATTTAGGTGATAGGCATTAGTATAAGTCTCTCCGTGCAGCTCTGATTGATTTCAGCTTTCCTTGTCTCCCTTTCTGCTGAAGGATTTAATGATGCATGAAATATCCTGAGTGACACTGATTGCCTGATGGCTAACTTTCCGCTGCTTCAGACAGGGTTGTTTCTCGCCTTGATGTTAAAACGAGGACGATAAATGCATCTGGTAAATTTTCAGTCATGTTTTTAGCTTTATCTTTAATTATCTGTGGTGTCTTCTGAGGTTTAGAATAAGCCTTAACCTAATTTTGTGATTTTTTTTTTTTTGAGGAAAACTAACATCGTTGACTATTTAGGTGAAAGGCACTAATATAAGCTGCTATTTTTGTTTTTGTTTTTTATGTTTTTTTTGTACCCTTTCTTGTATTTTTTTTTTTAAATAAAAAAATATTCTACAAAAGAAACATTTAATTTTTGGGCGATCTACATTGAATCAAAAATGGTTATTCATAAAATTAGCTGATCCAGCGCCCAGGAAATAGTGTGCAGGGATGATACCATGCTCAGGGGCACCTCAGCGATTTACTTGGGATTCAAACCTGGGGCCCGGGGACCCAAGTCCGCTTCCTTAACCACAAGGCCACCAATGCCGCCCAGTTGAAATCATTGTTATAAAATTCAACAGGTACTGTATGTGTAAATGGACAATATAAATATCAATAGGCACCGTCAGTTTAATTAATAATTTTTAATTAATTAGACAAGTTGTAAAGTTTGCCATATTTTGGTTGGTCAGTTGATCACATGTTTTTACTGTTTTTTCATACTGTTGTATAAAACATATGATTGGATAAACTTGTTTCTCACAGTCATCGTCAAGAATGGCTGCCATTAGTTTTTTTTTTTCTTTTTTTTTTTTCAATTTCCCCATTGGTCGCAGATTTAATATAAGACAAAATATCTAGTTTTTCTCTTGGTTTATTTTATCTCAGTGTTTTCCAGTGGACTGGTTAAAGACACAGTGGACTTTTCTGTGGTGAAAGTCATCTGAGCAGCAGAATATTAATGTAGCCTGTCAAAGCCTGTGGGTTGGGTAGTGTGCAAATGGATATGAGCGCTTGGCAGGACATCACTGAATTTCTCATGGATCTTCTGCTGCTGCCTCTGCTGCTGACAGATGCCGTGTGTTTGTTTGTTAAAGAGAGAGACAAAGCTGAGAATTCAGGACTTGGATTATAAGATCTCACTGTTTACGTGTGTTAATTGGATTAACATTCTCATGTATGTAACTGTTTTTCATACGAAGCTATTTATTTCTTATAAATTGCATATTGTTGCACTGTGGTTATTGCTGATCTAGAATCCCAGAAATATATCAGGCTAATTTTAACCCCCCTGCTTAGGAGCAGCAGTCTCCACGACTGCCACCCAAATCACACTGCATCATACTGTCAGTCTTCCCGTAGCTGGTGAGTCCACTGGAAGTTATGTGTGTCTGGACGGTGCCATGATCACCTCGATGGCAACCTGGCAGCAGGTGGATTAGAACCCGATGCTTTGTTGACCCAAGTCAACTTCCCCAGTGCATTTTCTAGGTATGATTATAGTAACAATTAATATGTTCTATTTATCTGGATGTATAATTACGAACTGATAATATATATATATATATATATATATGTATATATATATATATATACATATATACAGTATACATACATACATATACATACTGTATAAACATACATATATACATATATATACATATACATATATACATACATATATACATATATACACACACATATACACATATACACACACATATATACACATATACACACACACATATATACACATACACACACACACATATATACACATACACACACACATATATACACATACACACACACACATATATACATATATACACACACACATATATATACATATATACACACACACATATATATACATATATACACACATATATATACATATGCACACACATACATATATATGTATATATACATATATACATATATAGATAATCTTAATTTTATGACTGCAAAGAGCACATTAGAACTTTTCAATAGGGTCTCATGTTGCATTGTACATGTCTTACTATTTTAGGAGCCTTCGTTAACTTCTTGTGTAGAGTTCACTTTCATTTCTTCCTTAATTAAAAAAAGGGAACTTTCCAGGAATTCATACATTTCTATCAGTTCTGATCCAACCCTCATGTATATATTAAAAATGTAGCCTGTCCTGTACTTTGCTCTTCTGATCATTTGCATGTATTGTCTCAGTCCCAAGACTAGAAGTAAAAATATTACATAATGATTTTAGAAAGTGCGAAAGAGACAGTACTATTTGAAGAAAAAATACTTTTTATTTCTGGGTGGCAAGCTGGTGGAATTGACCACTTCCTGGTAGAGAACTGGCCGTAAAGCCCGCCTACTTAACCGCTCGGCCACCACTGCCGACCCCAGCAACAAATAGATCATACAAATATCTTTTTCGATA
>JAFBJS010046364.1:82234-111427 GCA_016785265.1 Paraplagusia blochii | reverse complement strand
GTATCCACTGTCCCTCCTCTGACCATGTCCAAACCATCTCAATCTGTCTTCTCTAGCTTTTTCTCCAAACCTTCCTGTCTGTGTTGTCCCTCTAACGTCCTCATTCCTGATCTTGTCCATCCTTGTCTCTCCTAAAGAGAATCTCAGCATCTTTAACCCCTCCACCTTCAGCTCTGTCTCCTGTCTTCTCTCTATTCCTAGGGTCTCCAATCCATCCATCAGGGCTGGTCTCACAACTGTCCTGTAAACCTTTCCCTTTTTTTTTACATTGTACTTTCACTTTATTTAATTCCAAACACAACGTCAAGAAGGATTTCACTGTAAAATTCTAGAGAATGTTGTTAAAACTGTGTTACGTCCAACTTGTTTTTGTTGTGTTTTCTGACAGAAATCCTCTGTTGGTTGATTTTGGTCTATATTCATGTACAAAGAAATGACGCAAATATTTTTTTTTACAGTGTGACTTCAGAAATCTAACCTTTCCTTCATGGTAGATCTGCACTTATTCATTGCTGTTTCTAATTTCTGGTCAAAAAATCCATTCAGTCTGGGGTTTTATTGTGAAGGACTATTGTTGGGAATTGGATCCTGCTGGGAAGTATAGAGTGAGAAGCATTGTTATTTGGAAGACCTCTGGTCTGTCACTCTGGGCTCCATGTGCTTCTACACGACAGGCAAACAAAGGCCCGGGGGCCTGATATGGCCCATTCAGCTTTGTAATCCGGCCCACTAGTCTTGTCCAAATTATATATTTGGTTTATAATGCGATTGTACTTACTTTACTTTTTTTTTTTTTTTTTCCGGGAAAGCACACGTTTTCCTTATAAATGGTGCAGAGAAGGCTAAAAGTCTTTCTTTTAGACTTTTACATGTTGTGTATCCTACACAAACGCTCCAACCCCGCCTTAGTGTCCAATTTCAGATATTGTCATATTATTCATTATGTTGGAGAGGAAATAGTGATCAGATGGCAGCTCTGAGCTGACGGGTAGCAGTGAGCGGGGATGATGCCATGCTCAGTGGTGGATTCGAACCTGGAACCCACCGGACCTAAGTCTGGTTCCTTAGCCACTAGTTTAATTATATTATATTGTAGTTTAATTATGTTCTACATATTCCAGAGAGGTGGAGGTCTGCACTGGAGAGAAGAGGAATGAAGGTCATTCGTAGTAAGACCGAGTACATATGTGTGAATGAAAAGGGTAACAGTGGAGAGGTGAGGTTACAAGGAGCAGAGGTGGAGAAGGTGGACGAGTTCAGATACTTAGACTCAACTGTTCAGAGCAGTGGAGACTGTGGAAGAGAGGAGAAGAATAGAGTACAGGCAGGATGGAACAACTGGAGAAAAGAGTCAGGAGTGATCTGTGGTAGAAGGGAGTCAACTAAGGTGAAGGGAAAGGTTTACAGGACAGTTGTGAGACCAGACATGATGGATGGACAAGAGACACTAGGAATAAGAAGACAGGAGACAGAGATGGAGGTGGAGGAGTTAAAGATGCTGAGATTCTCTTTGGGAGAGACAAGGATGGACAGGATCAGGAATGAGGTGATTAGAGGGACAACACAGACAGGAAGATTTGGAGATAAAGCCAGAGAAGACAGATTGAGACGGTTTGGACATGTTCAGAGGAGGGACAGTGGTTATATTGGGAGAATAATGCTAGATATGGAGCTGCCAGATAAGAGACGAAGAGGAAGGCCAAGAGGAGATTTATGGATGCGGTGAGGGAGGACATGGAGGTGGTTGGAGTTGCGTTGGAGGATGCGGAGGACAGGGTGAGGTGGAAATTGTTGACTCGCTGTGGCAACCCCTGAAAAACGGGATAAGCCGAAAGGAGAAGAAAAAGATACTGTAACTAACATGCTGTGAAACCTGTTAGCAGAGTTAAGGAAAGTTAAACATATAGTATTTCTAAAACTCTGTGTTCTAAAGTTTCTGACTCAGGTCTGATGAATGACCACGAATATTTCAATTTCTTTGAGCCAAACAAATCCAATCTCCTTAATGTAACACGTTTCCGAATGTTTTAAAAGAGAAACCCAGGGAACATTATTAAGACAAGCTATTTTTCTACAGAGAGACTATTTTTCCTGGTTACCATAATTCTCTAGTCTTAAAATGATTTTACATTTTTTATGTCATTCGATTTGATCACATTTTCCCCCCATTCACTACCATTTACTCCGCCTGTAAATTTTTGATTCCATTGATTCGGCAGCAGAATTATGCATCCCACCGGCGCGCGTGCCCTGCTGTTCCAGTTCCTCCTTCATCCGCTCCACGGTTTTAAAAATCACCGCATGCTCCCGCAGCCCGGCCGGCCGGCAGCTGCCACTGTTGGTGCACGGCTACATCTGAGACGGACACTTTTTGCAGTGCAGGGGTTTGAAGAAGCAGGCAGCCAGGCAGGGAAGAAAATGGATATCTGTACCTATTAGCTGCAGAGCGCCTGCCTCAGATCCCTGGAGGATTTTCTAACACAATGTTCTACAAACTGATGGTCCTGGAGGTCGACCAGGGTTATTCACAGCCTCCGAGAAAGAGACATAGCTCATCTGTCAGCCCAAAGGTTTCTGATCCAAAAACTGCTCCGTGGCGAGGTTATTCCAACACTGTGCATGTCGGAAATTCACCTGCTCCAACTTGACTGCATTATTTACAGCCAAGCCTTTCGTGACAGTTCGTTTTTTTTTTTTTAGGCCTGATGCAGTAGCTGATGATAGAGACATGGGGACGTATCTTGTTGTTCTCAAGTGTAGTAGTTAGCATGCCCGCCTCGTAGGCATAGAGTCCTGAGTTCAACTCCCAGAGGAACCACACGCTTGGTCAGGTTAATCCTCTCCTGTAACTCGGTCCGGATAAAAGCGTTAAATGCATTAATGTTGATAATATAGGTCATAATGATTTGTGAATGAGCGAGTGAGTCATGTGCTCCAGCACCGGTCGCTAGAGATTCAGTAATGTTGGAAAAAAGACAAAGACAGGACAAGACAGGTCTCTCTCTCTCTGTTTTCACACATTTATCGTTACCACAGCCTGACAGCTTCATTAACAGGATGGTGCTTTACCTGCCACCGTGACACTGTTACTGTAGCTATTAACACACAATGGAAAACCAACACAAAAAAATGTCAATTTGTTTTATTTTTATTTCTACCTCTCACCAATTTTTGGAAGAGATTTTGATTTTGCGACTTAAATCTTATGTCTATCTCTAATGCAGGTTTATTAGTGCCACCTACTGGTCTGGTATAATGACCTATAATTTTCTTTTGTGCCCTTTAATGCAGTGTGTCTTACACATGGATTGACGTTGTGTTTACTGACCCTGAAGAGTGCTCAGCATGTTTCTGTACAATTTTTCTTTTCTTAAGCTACAAAGCTGCACAGCTTTTAGAAGCATTGCAGCTATTGTAGTCAGGAGCCTCACAGACTAATACTGTACCATTTGGACAGAGCAGAGTAATACGTACTGGGCTTCAATGAAATGCCATGGTCTGTGTATAAAGGCCCTTAAATGCCACCAGTTAATGGACATGGTTATGAAGTGAAGCAATAAGACAGACTTGGTTATTGAAGAGACAGAACTGAGCTCATCTGATGCTGAAATCACCCGTCGTTGACACTTAAGACATGGAATTTGATGGTTTTGTGGAAGAGGAGTGAACTGAAAAAGTTAGTGTTTACTAATTCATCTGTGACAAGTTATCATTGTTGAGAGTTATTCTCTTTGTGTTAAATAAAGTAAAATGTTCCTTATGTTTATAAAAAGACCAGAAATAGACCATTCTTTGACACCGCCCATCATGGTCCAGAAACCATGGCAGATTAGCATTTAACAACCATGTAAATCAAAGGTAATCAACTTGTGGCCTGCGGGCAAAATTTGGTCCACTAGGCTTCTCAAATATAGTCACTCAATTCCAAATTCAAGTGTCAAAGACAAGGACATGTTCAGAGGAGGGACAGTAGATACATTAGTAGAAGAGTGATCCCAGAGATGGAGCTACCAGGTAGGAGACAAAGAGGAGATTGATGGATGCAGTGAGGGAGGACATGGGGGTAGTTGGAGTTAGAGTTGAAGATACAGAGGACACGGGGGAGATGGAAAACCTCTGAAAAAAGGACAATCCAAAAGAAGAAAAAGAAAATAATGGAAACTATTAATATCAAATAGTGTTAATAGAAAAAAAAAATTGAGCATTTGTCCCCCATGGTGTCAATCTAGCCCTCTGCCCAATAAATATCATTGTCAACCCCTGCTGTGAACAAAAACTGGCATTAGCCGTGTGTGATTTGTTACGATTCACACCAGAAGGCAGGTGTGAATGCAATTAGGATCATAGATACAAACCTTCCTCGACCGGAGCAGAGGTTTACAGAGATATCAGTGGTGTAGCTGCTGTCACCGTTAAGTTGGTTTCCAATGGGCTCCCCACCCACAGGAACGTACAGTACGGTGCCATGTGATTTGGGTGGCAGTTGTGGAGACTTCTGCCCAAAAGACCCAGTAATGGATACATTAATGTGTCACCAAACATTGTTGAAACAAGTTCAGTTCAGAGTGAATCCAACAGTGGGTTCACACTCAGACCTGATTCTGCATTTCTGTCTCCAAGCTCATTACAGCAGGACCATGACTTCACTTCGCAGCCCATTAAACCAGAGAGGCGTACGCTCGGCTCATCTCAAAACTCCATCCTGACAGTGTCCAGTAGAGGGGGTTACGATTCCTCACACAAAGAAAGCGACGGAGCACCACCCCGCCGTGAGATACATGCATCACATTTAACGCGGTGAAACAATATTTTGGAAAACGGAGCTTCCTGTGAGAAGTCACCTGAGGTGTTTACTGTGTGAGTTATGTCCTCGCTTATTGTTGTCTATCTCAGAGATTCACGGCGTTGAAGGTGAGGGACATACTGAAAGGCTTCTTGCAGGGATATTTTCCAATGTGTTCTGCAGGGGGGGTAGCCGACCACAGAGGGCAGCTGAATTTATTGACTGGGTTTCACAGTTATACACGGATCCTTTATAAGTGACATAAAAAAAATGATCTGTTTGTCGCCGAGGTTGGTTTTGGACGTGTCAACGTTTGTGTGCTGCCAGTGCACTGAATAAAGTTTCACAGAATAACAAACCACAGAGACGTTTGTGGTAAGTGATTGGACGACGGAGGCCCAGCGTTCAAAACATAGCGAGTTGTTGCTTTTTCTAAATTTTTTTTGTGTATGTGATTGTGCCTGTGTGTCCTCAGTCGTCACACACACTGTACATTGTCTCTAAGCCCTGCGTTCATCCTCCGCAGGCGCTGCGTGAAGAATGTGTATTTCTATTTCTGTTAGAGTTTGAGCTACGTTCGCTCCGCGTCTTATCTTTTTTGTTCTCGTCGGCACTGAAGACGGTCTGTAGGGAGATGTTCAGAAGAATAATCATCTCTGGAGAAAAGACGTACACAAAGAGACCTCTGTCTGCGCCGTGCAATGTTGCTCAAACAATACCCCAACGCTCCACCCCCCCAACAAAAAGGCGCCACTGGCCTTTAATGTCTTCCCTATGACATCTGTGTTTCAAGAAACTCGGTCGCGTCACACAGGGAGTCGAGGGCTTCCACATTGGACCATTTTACTAACGGGGTCCAATTTTCTGCAAACTTGGAAACTTGTTTTAACCGTTAAAACCGTTAAACGGTTGGTAGCATGCAGACTGCACCGACAATTGTTTTCCTAAAATGACACGTTGAATTTATTATTTTTTTTTTTATTTCTGTCTCAAGTCGGACATTCACTGAGGACATAATTCAAAGTCTAAATCCGGAATCAATGACAGCGACGTTGGTAACAAAAGTAGTATAAAAGTACTACTACTATTGTCTGTTGTATTGTGGTACTTGAGTTAAAATACCTGTGTGGATTCTCAGTCATCTTGGTCAGTGGTCCCCAACCACTGGGTCCGGGACTGGAACCAGTCCATGGGCCCATCTGACCCTGTCTGGGTATGACTTACACGTACCTACATCATACCTACATCAACACAACTGACCAATAGAATGGCTAGGTTTCCATCATCAATAATGCAACTTTATTTGATTAGGAAATATTTTCTCAGCGAAGACAACAACAATAAACTCAAAATGACGCAGAGTCATTGATGCAAGATTCTAACTTTATATACCGGTCTGGTAGCAGAAAATTATAGGCTGTGTGCACTTGAGAAATCCTTGTTGTGCCCATCCACAGTTTTTATAGGTAGGAAAATACTTTTAGCATACTGGGAATTTAATTTCATTAAGGGGTATTTATCTGCCAAAAGTTAACGACAGGTCTGTGAAAATAGTACAGCACGTTTAATCGTTTTGTGGCGCAAAAAAGGTAAGGGAACACTGATCAAGGTAATGGTCAAGGTTGAAAAGATCCATTAAAAAAAAGATTTAAAAAAATTATAAAAATAAAAACAATTTAGAACTATATTAATCCCATGGGAGTATTCTTTGAGAAATTATACTCATCACCCTAGTGAGCAGGGGCCTGCTAGCTGCGCCAGCGCCTGGGGAGCAATGTGTGGGGGACCATGCTCTAGGGACCTCAGCGGTAGAGGGATTCGAACCGAGGGCCTTGCGAACCCAAGTCCGCTTCCTTAACCATTAGGCCACCAACTGTCCCAACATTGGGCAGCAAGATGTAAGATTTTGTAATTGCCGAAAGCAGGACGTGCAATCTGCGATTTTTCTCCTAACCCTGGCAGTAATATGCTGCTCGCACTGGACTGCTGAATCACAGGGGTGGCTGCCAAATTTATGGCCTTGTTATTTCATGTAATATAATGTAAATGAAGATGATGAGGAGGATGGTTTTTGTTTTAGATTTTCACAAGAAAAACTTTATTGACATTTGTTACAACCGAGATATAAACAGTACTGTTGTGATCCACCGAGGAGGAATGAGACACGTTGAAGGTGATGTTCAGCGAATCAAAACTGATTTCCCTCACAATTTGTGCCATTTTGTGCATAGACGGGAAAAAGAAATGCGACGATGACTACATGTATGGACTAGAAATATCTTGGCAGACGTGGTCTGTCAGTCTCTGCTCTGTTTCTATGGAGCATGTGCAATGTAGTACAGTATAGGCAAGTTACACGACTCGAGACCCGACCAGCAATCGCCGTATAACAAAAAAAAATTGTGAAAAATATTGGCCTCAAGAAAGACAGGTTGGAAATCCTGCTTCAAATCTATTGAAATGATTGAGTTTCTTTAAATAATATCCCTGCATAAAATAAAACCAAATACAATTTCCCCATCACTCCTTAAACCAGTTTCACAGTCTTTTATATAAAATATATATTTTCTGAAAATGAAACAATTTGTTCTCTCTAACCCTTTTTTTTTTTTTATCAAATACAAAAGCCTGGAAACTCTTCTCAACTGAGCTAACCTTGAAGGCAACTTTTGAAGTCCTTGGAGGTTGCAATTTTGGAACAACAAATAGAATCAGAAAAATAAAGTCACTGAAAATTAACCCAATTGAACACCTATGTTTTATTATTGGTGCATGTTTGTTTATTACGCAGTCGCAGCACATATTTTATCGGTGCTTATTAACAAACATTCATTATCTCACGGCACGTAAGTTGTCCCAGAGCTTCATTCAGCCTCTCGACTGTTTAGATTAATATTTGATATTTTGCTATTTTTATATGTGCAGTTATACATTGTTCAGGAGACTTAAATTTATTTCAGTGGGAATTCCAACCTTCCATATCCCAGATGGATGAATTGTTGTGTAAACTGAGATGAAAGACATGTAATGTCCTGGAGTCATGCTAAATCGTTAAAATGCCTTTAGCGCTCTTTACGCCATCTACAGGGAATTCCAGGGAAATGGCAGAAAGATAATCACAGTGCAAACAAATTCTGTAATTCACACTAGTTTGGCCAGATTACAAAGCAGAAAGTCCACATTCAGCCCCCAAGTCCTAGTTTGACCACCACTGGTTTAGCCTGATGGCTGCTGGCATTGGATATATATATATATATATATATATATATATATGTGTATATATATATATATGTATATGTATATATGTATGTATATGTATATATGTATGTATATGTATATATATAATATATGTATGTATGTATGTAATATATGTGTGCATATGTGTGTACATGTATATGTATACATGTATGTGGTACATATGTAGGTTTACTAACCTTAATATCCCAAACGATACTACACAGATAAGTTGACCTGGGTTTGTAAGGCTGCAGGTGCGAATCCAACAGTTGCCAGGTTGCCACTGAGGTGCTGTGAGCAAAAGCGCTGTGGCAACCAACATATCTTCCACTTGGCTCACCACCCACAGTAATGCTAGCAGTATGGTGCAGTGTGATTTGGGTTGCAGTCTTGGAGACATTCATCATTCTATCTATTCTATCTTTTATCTATCTATCCGTCCGTCTGCCGTCCTGCCTGTCCGTCCGTTCATCTTTCTGTCTGTCTGTCTATCTAACAGGCCAAATATATATGTTTAAAAAAGTAGTAAGTTCCAGTGGGTCATAGACAACACGTCTTCAATAAATAATTCCATGATTGTACTGTCACAGCGCCATCACCAGGCTACAGCTGCTATACGTATTTCCCATAATTCTGCATTTCTAATCGGGACAAACAAATGTATTTTTTTCCTTTTCTAAGGTAACAGATTATAAACCTGAACATCAGCAGACAGGGTTCTTGGAATAGTCACAGTGCTGAATTAGCTTTGCCTATTCCAAGAACAAAAGGCTGCGTCTCCTCCTCTTGGTGCCACGATTTGGTGTGACTGATTTAAAGCCGGTGCCCTTGATAAACGCATGCGAGAGATTGTATTTCCTTAGGTATACTTTAACTACGGCGTAGGAAATGAACCAACGGCGCAGCGTCGATAAGCTATCTCGTGTTTAAATCGCTGAAAAATCCTACTTTACGCTGAAATATCTCATAAAAATGGATGGAGATGGAAAAAAAAAAAAAGAATTGAAGGCATGTATTTGGATTGTTGGAGACTTCCTACTGTACTGATTTGCATTGTATGCAAATAGACGTCAGCAGTGATCAAACGGACGAATGCTCTGAGTCAGCCGGCTGGATCTTGAGTGAGTCATTATTTCACCATATGTAATGACCTACTTCACATTAAAAGACTATCTGTCTGTTGTGTGGCAGTCCAATTTACTTCATAATGATGACAGAAGGAGGGAGAGCACCAGGGTTGGGGCCAATGAATGAGCAAGAGAGAGAAACTGAGGGTCTTTTTTTTTTTTTTTTTTTTCTCTTTTTAAGTAGTCAGAACGCTTTAGATGCACCCACACACCTCTCTGAACCTCCTACACACACACACACACACACACACACATAGATGGGTGCAGCTATTCTTGTGCGGTTCAATCTATTTCTATGATTCAACCATAATCATAATAATAATAATGACATTTTTTTTGTTCATTCATCTTTTATTTGCTTGTCCACTGCTGGCTTGCATGGGCGACCGGCACCACCCAAATCCCATTGCACCATACTGTGGGCAGTGGGTCCACTGGAAGTTCTGTGGGTCAGGACGGTGCTATGATCAGAGCAGCTCAGTGGCAGTCACCTGCCGGATGGGTTCAAACCTGGAGCCTTGCGGACACAAGTCCTTAACCGCTGCCCTCATAAATGCTGCCTTGATAGAATTTTGTTCTGTTTGTCTGTCGGTCTGTCTCAAAATTGTTTGTTTGATAAATTGTCTTTCTTCCTCTATTTCATGAGAGAGTCAGATCAATTAAATAGTCTACCAATAGGTGGCAGCAGACCTCTGTGAAATCTTTGTAATCGCTCAAAAAAAAGAGCAGCTAAAGACTGTGGCTTTCTTTAATTCCTGAGAGCTCAACGGCGTTGTGTTCAACTAAATAGGACAGGCTTTTATATTGTGTATTACAGGATAGAGGCAAAACTCAAACTGCCAGGGTTAACTTTAGGGGTGGACAAACTTTCTGACTCGCGGGCCACAATGGGTCCCAGATTTCGACTTGGGGACCGAGACAAGACCAGAAAGATGGTGTGCTTGTTGACCAAAGGTAAATGACATGTTAAAACCCAAGGAATGCGTGCAATTGGTCTGCTCACACTGTGTGACCATACCAGACATGTCCGCTCCTATGGGCAGAACTGCTTTGGACATAAAGTGTCTGCCAAATGTATTGGAATGTACCTCAATATAAATAATGTTGTTAATGTTAAACATGAAGAGGACAAAGATTTCTATCTTTTTTTTGGAAAAAAGAAAAACGTTGTTGACAGTTGTTGAAAACGTAAAAGTAAACATGAATACCATTGTGAGGAAGAGGAGGAAGAGGAGGAAGACTTTATCTTGCCACGTATCTGGCCACTCTTGTTTCCATGGATGCTCACAGTTTCTCTTCGACACACAATGAATATAATTCTCAGCAAACAAAAAACTAATTCCCCTGAGATTTTGTGCCATTCTGTGATCAGACACGGACAAGGTGACGAAGATGACGACATGTATGGATCAGGAAATGTCTTAGCAGAACTGGTCATTCTGGTCTGTCCATCTGTTTTTCTTCCATATCTTTGTTCCTGCATGTGAAGTGTGATATAGCGCGGGGGGACCTGGGTCGGCAACTGCCCAAATTTAAATCCCCTTACTGCCAAGTTACCACTGAGGTGCATGGTGCATGGCACTGTCCCCACTCACAACTTAAATAGTCCACCAATAGGTGGCAGCAAAGCAGCCCACTGTTCACATTCATTTCAATCACAATGTCACAATGACAAGGAGTTTCCAGGCCAAATAACCGATCGTCACTTAAAGAATTGCTGCAAAATCACACCGTATACCAGACATGGGCAAACTAAGGCCTGGGGGCCGAATGTGGCCCGTTTGTCGTTCTAATCCGGCCTGCCAAACTTGTCTAAATTACACTTTTGATCAATATTATCATTATCCTCCTACCTTTTCTGTGCAAAGCCAACATTTCCCCAATAGAAAGTCTCGAAGAAGCTTAAAGTATTTTGCAACGACACATTATCAGTAGGGTAAAACTAACCTGTCTCACGACGGTCTAATCCCAGCTCACGTTCCCTATTGGTCGGTGAACAATCCAGCACTTGGTGAATTCTGCTTCACAATGATAGGAAGAGCCGAAGAGGAGATTTATGGATGTGATGAAGGAGGACATGGAGGTGGTTGGAGTTGAGGATGACAGGGTGAGATGGAAATTGTTGACTCCCCGTGGCAACCCCTAAAAAACGGGATAAGCCGGAAAAAGAAAAATGATAGGAAGAGCGGACATCGAAGGATCAAACCGCGATGTCGCTATGAACGCTTGGGCGCCACCTGCCAGTTATTCTTGTGGTAACTTTTCTAAGACCCCCTGCTTGAAACCCAAAGGTCAGAAGTAACTTCTACAATGCAGTAGAAGTTGCAGCCAATAAAACAAAGTTTTGTCTGTTCATCGTAAGAGAGCTGAGGGTGAGGAATTTCGCCTGAGGATGTTTTCTTTATACCCCAGAACCCCCGCGCCCCCATCCCTGCCATCTTCCCTCATCTCTCTTCCCGGTTCACTCAATCTCACTACATCGCTGCCCTTTTTTTCTGTCACTTTGTGACTTCGGGGACTAAACCCTCATCCGTTTTTCTTTTTCATCCTCATCCACTAAACCTTTTAACTTCCCTCATCTCTGTACTTCATCTCAATGTACGTCTCATCTTCTCCCCACCACTGTCACATTTCTCTCACCTGGCTTGGCATAAGTGGAGGCAGGTGGCTGTATTTTTTTTTTGGTGGGCACGGGGGTGGGCACCCCTCGTTCTGTCAACCTGGTGGCATCCAGGGGAAGAGGCAGCACTGTCACAACGGACAGGCTCATGGGAAGACGATGCAGTGGAAGTTGCAGAGAATAGGGCAAGGGAGGGAGGAAGGAAAAAAAAAAAAAAAAAGGGAGGGAGGAAGAAAAAAAAAAAAAAACATGACACAGAGGAGGTGTACAGATGACAAGTCCCTTCATTGGAGAGTTTGTGTGAAGTGAAGAAGCTGCAGAAGCCGGGTAAAGAAAAGCTTCAGGGTAGAGAGGGAGGAAGGAAGGGGAAGGAGGAGCGGCAACAGCTGAGCTCAGTTCTCCAGGAAAAAAAACAGCTCAGAGGTGAAACCGCTATATTTTCCTGCCACGCTCGGCCGACCGGCACCCCCGGATGTATGCATTGATGCACATATGACGTGCAGACGACTGGACGTGTCGTGTTTTCTCCTCGTATCAAACGCTTAACCTCCATTTCTTCCTGACGACGCTAATGCGAGTCCGTCCGCATATATACCGTACGTGCCTGTCCTATTTTCTATGCAGGCAAATGTTAAATTATTGATTCACTCATTCTGCCCATGTTAGTTGTACATTAATGTTCAGCCCGACACGTGTGGACGTCATGACTCATTTATGCTGTTAGATCAAGGAACGGGGTTTTGTTTCTACGCTGTTATAGCAACTTTTCACCAACACCTGTCTCTGTTTGGCCTACTCTGATATTCCTTTCCAACTCCAAGGCCCAGGTAGACAAGGGATAAAATAAAGAATCCAATAAATAAAGCACTTTTACTTCAAAGAAGAGATGCATTATTTTGAACAATTCCTGGTGGAAGGTTGTGAGGCCTGTTGATCAGTGCTCACAGCATTCCCTTTGATGAACACACTTGCATTTTCTAGTCCAGTAATCCCTGGCTCGGAAAATGCCTCAGCCCAAGAAGTGTGTTTGTCCCTGAGACACTGCATAGAATGATCAATGATTTTCGTTTCCCTTCAACAACGAAAAGAAAAAAAACCTCAACAACCAACATGCTTTTGATGAGCTACTTTGACCCGTAGCAACACTTTTGCTTCTCAAAGTGGGGGCAAAAGCAGCGTAAGCAAACAAAAAAAATATCATTGTGTCAAGACTATACCGTCTTCAGACAGCAAACGAAGGTTTTGTTGTTTTTTTGTTTCGTAAGGGAACAAAATCCATTCAACAAACCAGCAACTACGCAAGGTTCAACCACAAATAAACATTTTCTCTTAGGTATTGAGGTCCAGATAGAAGGCGCACAGTACGGTGTGGTGTCATTTGGGGGACAGTTATGGAGACCACTGCCCCAGAGACCTGGTAACGCACCATAGCAGGGGTCCCTAAGTATATTCGTCAGAGAACTTTTCTGGACAGACTCTCAGGGGTTGACTTCACTTCAATGACCGGATTCCATTTTGGAATTCCGGTGTGGACCCAGTAAGACAGTTTGATGGGCTGTATTCAGTCCAGTGCCCGCTAGTTGGTTATCACTGTGCTATGGTACGTGTCCAGAACTGCAAAATCTGATACTTTTACTGTCCAGTCAATTTCTTCAAAACACGTTGTATGTCATTCATACACAGTGGATACTTAAGTATTCTCACACAATTATTAAAAAATCTTAATTAGTTGTAAATCAGTGTGATTAATCACAGCTATCACATCGCTGATTCTGAATCACAATTTATCGTATGTAATGAAACAGTTATTAAGGCAGGCTTAAAGAGTTTTTTGTCTGCAGAAATACGATTGATCTTGATTAGTCGTGTAACAATGCTTTTAATCACAGCTGGTTGTGATTAATCTGATTCAAAATGACAGTATGTTATTAAATGTTATAAAACACAGTCAATTAGCCACACCGAGGAGTTGTTTTCAGCATGTTTGACATGATTGAAAATGCTGCTTGATCTTGATAAGTTGTAAAACAAAGTGATTAATCACATCTACACTCTGATCACATTCATTTTTACTATAGCATATTCTGTATCCTCATTATATGTTACTGATGTATGTATGTATACAGTATACTGTATGTACCACGCAATGCACATGTTAGTTCAGCTGTATGTATAGATATGCACGTGGGTATGCATGTATGTATACATATATACATGTACATACATATGTAATGGATGTGGATATATGTGGGCATATAGGTGGCATGTGTTTGTGTGTATATGTATATTGATAATCAATATACCATATGGACATGGAATTAGTGCTTATATATGTGTATGTATATGTGCAAATGTGCATGCATATGTACACCTGAGTGTGTATGCATGTGTTTATATATGTACATGTGTATGCGGGTACGGTCATATATAAACACTAAGATAGATAATATATAATACAATATAACTTAACTCAGTAGTAATATTGTCATTGTCATAGTAAAATATAACAAACAACAAAGGTTGAGATAGTAATTACTCAACGACACCACACACAGCAAGAAGGTGACCAACTAATCTACTAACACTACTAACATTAACCTACCTACATATACATACTGTATATAAATACAATATATGTTCTGCCGACCTACCTATCTACTAATATTCACGTTTCACTATCTGTCTGTCTGTCTGTCTGTCTGTCTGTCTGTCTGTCTGTGTCTGTCTGTCTGTCTGTGTCTGTCTGTCTATCTATCTTTCTACCTACCTACCTACCTACCTACCTATTTACCTACCTACCTACCTATCCATCCATGTACTTACCTACCTACCTATTTATCTACCAATCTATCTATCTATCTATCTATCTATCTATCTATCTATCTATCTATCTATCTATTTGTCTGTCTGTCTGTCTGTCTGTTTTCCTGTCTCACATAACTATATATATGTCCATTATCTTGGACAGACATGGACAAACCTGTCTCTTATACACATCTATCTATCTGTCTATCTGTCTACCTGTCTACCTGTCTACCTGTCTGTCTCTACCTACCTATTTACCTACCTACCTACCTATCCATCTATGTACTTACCTACCTACCTATTTATCTACCAATCTATCTATCTATCTATCTATCTATCTATCTATCTATCTATCTATCTACCTATCTACCTACCTACCTACCTACCTACCTACGTACCTACCCACCCATCCATTCACCCATCCATCATCCATCCATTTATCTATCCATCCATATATTTGATTGAAATGGACAATATATTATTATATGTGATGAGACATAATCACAATATCGTTTTTGTCACAATAAGAAATCCATGGTCTGCTGTGATGAAGTTGAAGTTCAATTATTTTACAAATACCTTGTAAATGTCAAACTAAAAATACTCCTCACTTCATCGGACTTTAACTCACCTGCTGTGTAACATTTTTGACACTTCTATTTCCAACCTGACGCTCCCCTTGGTATTTCCTATTATCATGGGAGATTAGTGTGAAGATGAAGCATGTATGAGATTTTTATTTTTATTTCCACTTTTTTTTTTTTTTTTTAATATATTAAATTACTGCTATCTCCAGCCGTGGCTTTAACCACAGATGTTCTGAAAAGGCAGCTCAGTTTATCCGATCATTGATGTTTACCTGTGTTGGCCGCTCTGCCCTCTTAATATCAGTCAAATAAATGGAGTGTAAAGGTGCACTGTTAAACCTTTCATTAAAATCCTGCTTAATATCCTGTTAGTGTCCAGAGGCCGAGGCACACCTGAGCCCTTGCACTCAGCTGTGGTAGGGGGCGACATTCTCATTTCCTTAATGCTGCAACTACTGCCTTAAAACGATTGGTTTATTTTCTATCGCTGTTAATTGATCAAAAACACAAAAAGCATCGAGATGATGATTACAACTAACAGAGGTTAGTCTGATCTTGATGACTGACAGATATGTTGACTTGCTCATTAGGGGACAATGTCTCTGTCATTGGTGTGAAACTCCAGGGTTTGAATCCCAGGTATTGACATCCAGTAGGCTCAACCTAACCACAAAAAGCCATCGCCACCCAGTAACAAATAAGCCGGTGCAGATGGATTTAAAAAAAAATGATCCTTAACACTCCAATTTCTTGTACATTTTGATGCCTGGTTCCACTAAAGGTATATTATGTGAAGAATACAATAAACAGTAAATCATGGACTGTCTAAAAGCACCTTGTTTTGTAGTACACTGTCATAGCTATTAATGGAACTTGATTGATTGATGATTTTTGTTACTATCAAGTAAACCATGAAAACTGGGTTGTGACTTAAGCTATTTACATTGTTATCATTATATTTGTCCAAACTAATGTAGCTCTAACGCATGCATTCAAACCAGGGCTTCGAACAGAAACTTTTGGCATTTTGCTTCAAACAGGAAAACGACCACAGATAAAAATAGGAAAATGGAAAACAGCAGAAATAATGTTAACAGGTAAATGCTGGTTGTATTTAGTTCTTTAAAACCTTGTGTCAGTTACAATCAAAGTTATTTGTCTCCTGAAAAGCTAAAAAAAAAAAATAATAATTCTGACCGGAGGAACATCAGGAACATCAACAATCATGGTGGAACGCAAAGTCGGAAGCGTTACACCAGCGGTCTTAAATTCAAATAAGTTGAGGGCCACTGACCCCATTGTCATTTCACCAAAGGGCCACATTGGGAGTTAATGTTCAAAAAAGTGAAATAAAAATCAGTTTACCACTGTATATATGTAATATAACACTTCAGACGAGTCTTGCAATACCCACATTCGTCCACAGCAGTGTCTACCACTGAGTTCATCCAACAAATTTTTTTTTAGCATTGACTTGCAGTAGAACCCTTCTATAAATCTTGTGGTTCCCACTTACATTCATTTTTCACATCAAGGAGGGGGCCACAGAATACCACTCCAACGGCCACAAAAGGCCCACGGGCCGCCAGTTTGAGACCTGTGCGTTAAAATGTTAGGGGAAAAAAATCCGGTTCCAAATCCTGGCTACCATAGACTTTCAAAGAGAGACAAACCACTTTGTTTTATAAAGAAACTTTGATTTATAAAGAACCAGATAAAACCGTTTAAAATTAAATGCGTTTCTGATTTGGGAAAAAAAAAAAAAAATTGTTTTTGATCGTTGAAAAAACTAACAATAAATTGAAGAAAAACAGCAGTAAGATTTAATAGATTTCTCCCACGCCTGTATATATCACATACTGCACTGCTCGTACATATATAGTATCCTTCCTTCCTTCCTTCCCTTCCTTCCCTGCTCCAAACCGCTGCTGCTTTAACCTTCTGCAACTTTTGCAGCAGTAAGACTTTGTTTCCTGACTCTCTCCACCAACTCATGCTGCCAAGTTACGCCACATAAATGCTGAGGAACACATTGGCCGGAGTGCGGAGCCTTTTTCTCTTTTGGCCTGAACAGACGATGATTACATCTTTGTTCCTCCCATTTGGTGATGTCCTCCGTGCAAAATCAGGCGACAGCGGCTGTCCTCTCAGTGTGAGTCTTCAATGGCTCCGTGAAACGCCTCTTGTTTCTCTGTTGCCTCGTTATAATCTTTTGTGTGTCCTCCATGAATGGCTGCTGATGATTATGCAAATGTGCCATCGGAGAGAGGCATGGGTAATTATCACAGCGGAGAATGGAGCTTTTTTTGAAATTCTCTGACTGCTGAGATGAAAACACTTTGTATGTGCCTGTGTCCATATCAGTGTGGACAAGCCTGGGGGCTTGGCCACAGTGGACATGGTGATACTTTCCAGACCTGCTTGGGACTTAGTCAGGCTTATGCTCTGTGAGTTGTTTATCCTGCTCATATAGAGTCCGCGTCTTGAGGAAGTCAAGAGTTGTCTTCTACATTGTCTTTGCTGGTAAAACGCAGAACAATGTGTTTTGTGGGATATTATGTGTTCGTTAATTAACTTAATTTTCTTTATCTGTTTGTCTTTCTGTATTTCAGTCCGTCTGTCCATCTAACTATCAGTC
The DNA here is from genome assembly GCA_016785265.1 of Paraplagusia blochii. NCBI lineage: Eukaryota > Metazoa > Chordata > Actinopteri > Pleuronectiformes > Cynoglossidae > Paraplagusia > Paraplagusia blochii. The sequence goes on along the minus strand of JAFBJS010046364.1, from coordinate 93,630 downwards.
TGTCTGTCCATCTCACCACCTGTCTGTCTGCCCATCTGTCCATTCATTAGTCCATCTACTGTCTGTCTGTCTGTCTGTCTGTCTGTCTGTCTGTCTGTCTGTCTGTCTGTCTGTCTGTCTGTCTGAGATTTCAATGCTAAAAAGGTATTTTTATGTAGATTTCAGCTGATCAAATTGGATTATTGGATTATTTCTTTTGGATTGGATTATTGGATTAGATTTCTTTTTTGTTGTTTTGCCATTCTGTCTGGGACAGACATGGTCCAACTCTTTGACTTCATGGTCCAGGGTTGGTCATTGAATTTTCTAGAAGGACGACATCAGGATATACAGTATGTTGCGTTGGTGTGAACAAAGTCAAATGACATATGAAAGTCATCCGTAAAGACAACATTGCTATTGGCCTTTGGTCCCTGTCCCTTAGTTTATCTGACCTAAAAGCAGGAAAATACAGATAAAACATTAATATATGTAGATTCTCTGTCTACTTCTATATATGTATTTAGTTAACAAACATATACCATATATTTGTGATCTACTGGTTATTTACCAGCAGCTTCAGTACAATAGTACAGTCCTTCCTGTCTGTGTTACCTGCTGTAATGGACATCTGCTGTAGCCCGGTTTGGCTCAACGCGGAGATGGACACATATAGCACATCAGTATTCACTTGGACACTAATGAGGGCAGATAGAAGGTGCAGTGGCCACTGGCAGAGAACCCCAGTCCGTGGACACAGAGTGCAGATGTCCCCATGTGCATTAATGGGTGTAAAAATGCAGACCTAAGACAATTCTATTTCTCATTTTTACCTCTAACTCCCCCGTGGAACTTGGACATAAAGAGGTGATGGTGGAAAGTTCTCTATAATTTAAGCAAATGCTGGATCATCAGAACTCCCTAAAAGGACCTTTCTCTAAAAGCCAACTGATTTATGACGACTGTTTCACTTCACCTTCACAGCTCTTCGCAGGCGAGAATACACGTTAGATGCGGCGTCAATGAAGACGAAAACAGACGGAGCAGGAAAATGTTTACACAGAGGTTTCCTCAATCTAAAAAGAATCAAATATTTATTCATAAACTGAGACCCGTTACATTAGATGTTACCTTAAAAAAATAAAGGATAAAGTAAAAAAAAAAAAAAATGACCTTCTGCATTGTCAACACAGCCAGTTCTGCTGAAAGTGAGCAAAGCTTTGCATTTTACAGAAATTCTCTTTAATTGGTTAAAAAACCTGGTCCAACACAGTAACTTGGTGAGATAGAAACGTTAAACTGAGATTAAATTTGAATGTTTTCTGGTTTAAGGCAGGTTTTAGGGTGTTATTTTTAATTCCTTGTTTGGAATCTTAGATTACAGGCAGCAGTGGATGCCTAGTGGTTAACTTGGCTCTACAAGGCTCCAGGTTCGAGTTCGGAGCATAGCCTGTCCCAGGCAGTGGACCTACCACCCACAGGGAGGCTGACAGTTTGGTGCAGTGTGATTTGGGTGATAGCTGTGGAGACTGATGCCCCTGGAACCTGGCGACAGATAAGATGAATGAATCTTACAGTGAATAGACAGAGAGAGAAGTTGATTAATTTCCCTGAAATTCCCGATAAGTGGAAAAATCTTGGTCTTTGTCCCCGAAGTCAAAATTTTCTGAACGGCTGATTTGGTTGACAAACTTTAATCAACTGGTTGGTACAGTCGTGCATTAAACTGGTTGTGGCACAAATTTTAGTCACGTTTTGATTTGCTGGAGCAAGAATATTTGATCGAAGCATCGGCTTCGATATCGATGCCGAGATAGTATCGGAAATCTACTTGAAGCACTCCGATCAGAAGTCCGAGTATCCTGGAACAATATTACAGATTGCCGAAGCGCTACACTCGCAGTGGCAGATCAAACTGCAAACAAGTCTATTGAAGTTGAACATTTCTTCTTCTTCTCCTCCTTTCAGCTTGTCCCTTTTCAGAGGTTGCCACGGCGAGTCAACAATTTCCCCCTGTCCTCAGTATCTTCTACTCTGACTCCAACTTCATGTCCTCCCTCACTGCATCCACCAATCTCCTCTTTGTCTCTTACCTGGTAGCTCCATCTCTAGGATCATTCTCCTACCAATGTATCCACTGTCCCTCCTCTGAACATGTCCAAACCATCTCAATCTGTCTTCTCTAGCTTTTTACTCCAAACCTTCCTGTCTGTGTTGTCCCTCTAATCACCTCATTCCTGACCCTGTCCATCCTTGTCTCTCGTAAAGAGAATCTCCGCATCTTTAACTCCTCCACCTCCAGCTCTGCCTCCTGTCTTCTATTTATTCCTGGTGTCTCTAATCCATCCCTCATCCCTGGTCTCACAACTGTCCTGTAAACCTTTCTTTATTGAATTCTTCTTATTAGTGCTCATTGGTGCATTGACCATCACTAAGGATCCGTTTTGTTGTGTTGCCACGGTCACCACAACCAGACCTTGATGTGCAGTACAGTGTACGAGTTAAATTGATGCAGACGGTGTTGACAACCTTTTCTAACATGTTTAAACTGAGCTGCAGACAAACAAGAAATAATGACTGTAGTGAACGAGCAATATAACACTAGCTGACAACGGATGCCTTTTAAATGCTGCCATGACGGGGACAGCTGAAGACAGTCTTGAAGGATGAGTTTGGTGCAAATTCTTTTTTTGCTGCAAATGCTTTTTTTTTGTTTTTTTTTAACAATCCCTTTATAACTCAGCTCCAAAGAGTTATAAGAAGTAAAGGAAATTGGGACAGAGTCAGTAGTGCAGGTAATAATGAGGAATGGTGATTTAGTCTCAAATTGGAAAAGACTATCACATTAAAAAGGAGAAAAAGTTTTTACCTCAGAGGTGAAATGGGAAAGTCACCAACTCCCACAGTGAGGCCGGGTTACAGTTCAGTACCTGGGCCGTGTTGCCTCCCAACAGGGGTAAAGGGCAATAAACTGACTACACAATGTCAGTTGGCACTAAGGAACATCCTAGGTAGGCTATAAAACACTTTTTATAGACGAGAAAAGGAGCTCCTCTCCATATTCCACCTGTAAAGACTCCTGTATTTAACAAGTATAAAGTATATTTCACTTCCTGTCTACTCTGGCAGCTCCATAGTAACTGTAGAACCTTTACCCACAGCAGTATATTGCATTTTCAACTGATTTACACGTATTGTTCCCGAGAACAAAAGCGTGCCGTTTCCAAGCATTGAGAACAATAGGTAGACACCTTAAATCCTATGGGGTATGGCCCCGCAGTCATCACAGGAAAACTCGACATAAATCATCGGCCCGAAAAGTTTTTGTTTCTTTTATTCTGGCGTCTGAAACATTAAATCCCCTCCGTCAGCGGAGGTCAGGAAAACTTCCCTCAGTCATGGTCGCTGCCTGGGCCGATGCCAGCGAGAAGAGAAGCCGACTGAGCAGAGAGACCGGTGCCGTGATGTTTGTATCAGCAGGATATGACAGAGTCCATTCTTTTCCCTCGCATTCCTAATGTGATTAAGGCGCCCCAGTTAATGTAATAATCGTACAGCAAAGCACTGTATAACGCGCCAATCAATGCCAATAAGAGAGGCGAGCTTCTGCCTATGGGCCGCCTGAAAACACACATGCCATCAAATTTGTGCTGGCTCCTCCTCGCCTCGCTTCCATCTCATCTCAGACTAATCCAGTTCAACAAATAAACAGCGGGGCGAGGACAAAGATTGTGACACAGGGATTCACATAAAATATGGAACAAGGGCGTCGTTTTCTTGATGGCTTCTTCTTTTTGAAGCACGTGGCGACATATGAGGACAACCCCTTTGTCAGTCTTCACCTCTATTTCTGCCTGTTTTCCGCCGTTTTTTCTCCTATGGCTCTGCGGGATACTGTCAGAGAGACATGCATGAAACAGGAGTGGCAGGAGTGCATGTAGAGGCCCCGCCACGATCGCAGCGGGTCGAAGGGCCATTAAAACACATCATTATAAGACTGTCTCAGCTGCAGCTCTTATGGGAGGAAATGGCTGAAGGAGATGGTTGATGTGGAGGAGGATCTGATGGGAAGGGAGTCGAGAGTGAGACGTTTGAAATCCATTCGAATCATCTTTGTAGCGCACACCCAGACGGGGGAGGGACTCGTCTGAGTTGGAAGTGTACACTCCTTTTCTGTAGTTGTAGTTTTATCACTCTACAAGTGGCAACAATAACAGTTTAACGATAATAATAGGTATTAAAGTGCATGGAGTTGACGGTGTATTTCAACGGTAAAGAGGAGGCTCTTGGCTACAACGCAGAGTTGAAGACTAAAGATTCAACCCATCCATCCATTCGTCGTTATCCGCTCATTCGTTACGGCACCACAGGAACAGCAGTTTCCCTGACCACCACCCAAATCACTCCGCCCCATTTGTGGACCTTCCTGCAGGCGGTGAGCAGGGTTATCATCGTTAACGAAAAAACGAAAACAATCACTGAAAAAAACTCTTCGTTAACTGAAACTAACTAAAACGATCATTAAATAAAAAAAAACTATAACTAACTAAAACGTAAATGTGTCCTAACGAAACTAACTGAAATTAGAAATGAACTACCCTTCGTTTTCGTCTTTGTTCGAACCTCGCAAAAACTAAAACTAATTAAAACTAAACTAAAACTAAACATTTTGGACAAAACTAACCAAGACAAATTAGTTGCTTTTCCGAAAAACTAAAACTAACTAAGACTAATGTGCTAAAAGGCAAAACTAACTAAAACGAAACCACACTGAAAAATCCAAAACTATTATAACCCTGGTGGTGTGCCCACTTGCCCTGGAGTTTCAAGAGATGTGGGTGGAGATCATGAGTTGATAAATGCATGTTGTTACCTGACGTAGACTACACATCGTGAAACACGTTGGACCAAAAAATTTTCCCAAGCACCAAAAAAGTTGCATAACTAAAAATTATGTGATGTCTGTGAAGATTCTCATTCATTCAGGTCATGATGTCTTCAGGAACTTCATCAGTTTAGTCAGTGGTTCTTAACCTGGGTTCGATCGAACCCTAGGGGTTCGGTGGGTCGGTCTCAGGGGTTCGGTGGAGTCTCTGCCGCGGAGGTCAAGCCAGACCGACTCACCCTACTAAAGTAGGGTTCAGTGAATGCGAACATGAAGCTGGTGGGGTTTGGTAGCTCCAACAAGGTTAAGAACCACCGGTTTAGATAGAACTTCTATCTACTCTAGGCAGTATCCTTCAGGGAATTATGTCCCACCAACTACAAACTTCTGAAGTTTCTCAGTTGACGAATGGAATGTCTTTCAACTTCAAGGAGAAGTCCAGTTACTGACAACAAAACCTTTTTTTTTTGGATATTTTCAGTTATCGTCTAAAGTTTATGTCTATTAACCTGTTATTAACCATTACATATGATTACATTTATCATTAAACCTAGATCTATTATACTTTTCAGGCTTCTGGAAAGACAAGAGAACGCTTTAGTTAGACGAGTAGGAATAACGAATAAAATAAAAATCAGTTTAAATACTTGAATTTGTATAAAATCATAATGAATCCTCTATAAAATAAACTACAATGACTCTGAAATGACAGTCCAGCCACTTGACTCTGAGCCCCCCCCGCTGTAAATGTTGGACCAAGGACGTCAAAGATGAAGCTGACAGGCGTGGAGGAGGGGGTGAGAGATCAGACGAGATTCATGGATGTTGTTGTTGAGCACATGGATGGAGCAGAAAGGATGGAGGCAGGACGGCGCTCCCTGGAGGGAGGAGCTGAATAATAATGATAATAATAAGGCCAGAAGACGAAGGAGAAGAGTAGGAGATACGAGCGAGAGGCAGAGGTTCCTGTTAATGTGATATTTATTACTGGTAACAAACGTACACTGTATATTTCATGGTATCACCTTGGAAACGTGGTGCGCAGTGACCAAAGGGGACACCCACATCAAGTGTGTGAGACATTTAGCACTTTCGAGACGTGTCGTTGTGTGTTGAGGTGATGTCATTGACATTGTTTGCTGGCAGGTCATTGACTGAGGTCTGTCCCATTTACCGCACCATTGCAGAAATCAATGGAACATTTAGTTAATGAGGAATAACAGGAAATAATGGCCGCCTGCGTCGGTGAACACACATGGGCCACTACCTGACTGTAACATCCCATTTCCTCCTGTCATCCTGCATTAACCCGCTACCGTGGAACTGGGGACATCGTACTTTAGCCTTGAATGCAATAAATACAATGATGGTAAAAAAAAAAATGATTAGACCAACCTTGTTTTCTTCAATTCCTTGTTCATTTTCAAGCCTGCTACCAAAGAAGGTATATTGACTGAAGACCATGTGAAACAAGAAAACACGGAGTCCCTAAAACAGTGCTTCTCAAGCAAGAAGAAAAATCCGCACCCCCCCACCACCCACTCTCCGCCGCAACTATAAATAATAGCATTTGTCTATAAAACAGTTATAGCTACACCTCTGCATAACATTGTTTCCTTGTTAACATAAAGAAAACAAAAAGAAATATATAGTTTTTACAACTAACAAGGATGTGCAATTACACTTACAATTGTAGTACGGCAAAAAAAAAAAAAAAAAAACAAAAAAAGATATATAGAAAAAAAAGCATGTTCCCCAGGGTCACACGCGACCCCCTCAACATCGCACCGCGCCCTCCCAAGGGGGGCCTGCCCCACTATTTGTGAAGCACTACCCTAGAAGAAGTGTATTTGTCAGAACACTGCCATGGATATTGATGTAAGAACGGAAATAATTTCGGTTACTATCAAGAAAACCATGGGAAATATCAGCGCTGAAATTAAACTCTGATGAGCCGTTTTTTTTGGCATTTTCATTATAATTGTACAAAGAAATGTAGTTTCAGTGGTAGCGGGCACCACAATGAGCAAGGAATTGAACAGAACAGCAGGGTGATCTGATAATATTTCTATAACTGTGCAAAAAAAAAAACGCTACCGAAAAAAAGAATTGTTTTTTTTTTTTACAGACTTTTAGTTTTAACCAGTGCGCAGAGCTGACAGAATTGAGCGAGGCTCAATTGGAAACATTCTCAAAGGTCCTAATTTGTTTATTGTTTGTGTTTGTATTGTGCCAGTGTCAATCATCCTTACAGTCTATTATATTATTGTGTAAAAGTACAATGAGGAAACGCAGGATTAATCGTCATCTGGCTGCGGCTAATTACCAGGGCCTCAACACTGTGTCCCCACTTTTCTTCTCTCTGAATAAGCTTTGGGTTTTTTCTTTTTTTTTTTTTTTCTCTGGCTGTCAATGGGAAACAGGGAGCCAGGCAGAAACAGCGGCCGGCTAAATATGGACCTTTCATCTAGCTTAACTCTACAGATGGACCTCATTGTCTTGAGGAATTCGATTTCCTGCCTTCTCTGGGTTCACCGTGTCCCTCTTTTGGGCCCCACGCTGCAGCGAGTTGGACCCTTATCACCGACACTCAGGGTGAGGAATTGAAAAAATTGAATTCTGGCTCAATTCAGGTAGTGAGAGAAGAAGGACGGAGTGAACCGGAGCGAGAAGTCAAAGAAAGAAGGCAGGACGAGGGGGGACGGAGGGAGGCGGGGGGCGGAGGGGGAGTTGATTCTCCAGGTGCCTGCACTCTCCCACTTAGACCTGAGCCACACACACACACACACAGACAGACCTGGACAACAGCACGCGATTTGCACCTAAAGTATAATCAAACAGACACACACTGTGTGTGAAATTTTCCAGTAAACACATCGAAGCTGCTCCCACTGGGGGTAGTGAGAGAAGAAGGACGGAGTGAACCGGAGCGAGAAGTCAAAGAAAGAAGGCAGGACGAGGGGGGACGGAGGGAGGCGGGGGGCGGAGGGGGAGTTGATTCTCCAGGTGCCTGCACTCTCCCACTTAGACCTGAGCCACACACACACACACACAGACAGACGTGGACAACAGCACGCGATTTGCACCTAAAGTATAATCAAACAGACACACACTGTGTGTGAAATTTTCCAGTAAACACATCAAAGCTGCTCCCACTGGGGAAGCGTTTATACGCTCTAATTTCCAGTATTATCTTCTTGTGCTCGGGGCCGCAGCCCCAAATAGAGCTGTTTTTATCTACCAGATAAAAGCTCTTCTTATTTGTGTGTGTGCATGTGTGTGTGCATGTGTGTGTGTGTGCGCGCTGTTGGCTGTTTGTTGTTTGTGTTCATCTGTGGAGTTTACCTTTAAACTTGGTCTATTTCATCATCCTCTTCTTTCCGCGACAGCATGCAATACATGAGAACGACAGTTGAAGTTTTTTTTTTTTTCTTTTTTTCATTAAGCAGTTGTTTAATTAAGAGAAAAGAGCGGCTCGGAAATGTTTCTTCACACTATCACAGGAAACAGAAGGACTTTGATTTCATGTATCGGCAAGAATCTAATGATATGATACAGGAACGATGGTACGATACGCGTCCTTTACAGACACAGGAAAAGCCTTTTGGGACCTTTTAAGATGATTTATTATATTATAAACTTCTATCTCTAATTGGCATTGGAGATCTTTTACTAAAAAGAGTAGAGTGAGATGGTTTGGACATGTTCAGAGGAGGGACAGTGGATACATTGATAGAAGAATGATCCTAGAGATGGAGCTACCAGGAATCAGAATCAGAATGCCTTTATTGGTCGTTAACCCAGCAGTACAACAGAATTGTAGCCATTCCAAGCAGTGCAAAGGAGCAAGATACAGGTTACATAATAACATAATAAAAAGGAACCACAGAAAAAGTGGCATAGAGCTCGGGAGAAATAAAATATACAAATGTATCTATATCTATATATATATATATATATATATATATATACACACAGAGAAATAAAAAAAAATACTAAGAAATATAAAAAATAAAAATACTTTGGGTTCAGTTAGAAATTTACATGTGAATATAAAAGATATATAAAAAACAGTTCAAGTAATGAATGGCTATTGCACAACGTAGGGTTGAAGTGGGTTATTGCACATGGATGGAATTTCCAAAACATAGACAAAATTGCAAATATATTATATTGCACATATGATAGTGGGGTAAACATTGATTATGATTATGAGGTAGCCAGAGCAGAGATAGAGAGTCAGTGCAAATGAGAGTTGAGTATAGTTACAGCCTTTGGAAAGAAACTCTTTTTGAGTCTATTTGTCCTGGCCTTGATACATCTGTATCTCCTGCCAGAGGGCAGCTGGTCAAACAGGTCATGGCCAGGGTGTGAACTGTCGTTGATGATGGTCTTGGCTTTGTTGAGGCAGCGCGAGGTGTAAGTGTCAATCAGGGAGGGGAGGGGGCAGCCAATAATCCTCTGTGCTGTCCTGACAACTCTCTCCAGCCTATGTCTTTCTGCAGCAGTGCAGCTGCCGTACCATACTGCAATACAGTATGTGAGCAAGCTCTCTATGGATGAGTGGTAGAAGGTTAGCATCAGGTTGGTGTTGAAGTTCTGCTTCAAGGTCGACATAGACTGAAATGGTAAAAGATCCAAGGAAGTTTGAAAACTAACGTACTGGGACACAGACAAGAACCGGAAGAGATGAGGGACATTGGACATACGTGTTCCGGGTGGGACTGCTCAGCTTGGGTTGTGACAGAAAAAGAAAACTAGTCAATTATGGAGTGCTGCAGTACGGCAGTTTACCAACATTCCTGGACAAGACTTGGATGTTTACACGTTGGGAAACTATTGTATTGTGATACATGTTATTTTTTTATTTATTTTTTTTACTAAACACAAATTCTCCTTATACACTTTTACATCAGTTTACGAACAATGCAATGGAGGCTTCTTCAATAGCCACCATGACTATTTGCATGTTAATAAAAAACACAGAGTTGTAGAATATGAGTACAGTATGAGATATATAGCAATATTTTACTGTCGTTGGCATCAGAAAGACCCCAACACTGACACACACATAGACACACACACACACACACACACACACTTGGATGTGATGAAACTGGCAGGCTGCGTTTTCATCATCGGAGTGGTTCTGGAGTCGGCTGTCACAGCCTAGTGGCTGCCGGCGCACCTTTTGTGGTTTGTATCCTTTATAAAAAAAACAAAAAAAAAACAAGCATTTGGGCGCTAAGTGGCTGGAGAGTGTAATTGTCATTTCTGGGCCCTGTCCATTGTGATGCACTGCAGCTGTTGAACCTATTATGTGGCAGAGGGAGAGTCTACCTGGAGGGGATACAGAAAGAAAAATCCAGTCCACAGACTCGTCACAGCGCGGAGTTAGAAATGACGACAATAACTTTGTGCCTACGAGGCTCGGAGGCTACAGGTTCCAGCGAGCGGCAGCAGGAGAGGCAGCGACGGAGTAAACAGAGCCGTTCTCTCTGAGTAAACAGCCATGATTAAAAGGGAGCGTTGTGTTGCAACGGGAGCAGTATGTCATGAGAGTGGAGCAGCAGACTGGAGGTGGCCGTCTGCAGGAGCCAGCAGGTTCAGCTCTTTACTCCGCGATGTGAGAACGTCTCCAAATGGCACATACATTAAAGATGAAATGCAGATTGAATTAACCGTCGCCCCCTGTTGTGCGATACACAAATCAAAATGGCACCTCGGCGCGTACTTCGGGGAGCTTTGATTATTTCAGTTTCCCCCGCACAATCAACGGCGAAAACTGCGAACACTTCAAAATGAATGATTTAACGACATAAGACGCACGCAGCTGTTTTTTTTGTCTTAGCAGTTTAGACAAACTAACGCTTTGTTCTTAATATCATGAATAGATTAAAGACAACAGCGTACGGGATGTCACCGAAGGTACATTATCATCCCAGAACATCTCTTCACTATTTAGAAGTACATCAGTACTCATTAGGCTATTCAGGGGCTTGGCAAAAGACGTGCACAAGATAAAGTTTTTGATTATGAGCACTTTATACGTCTTCTAAGAGACGTAAATTTCTTGAGTGGACCCTACGTTGATCAGAAAGTACCAATATACCATACCAGGATCAGGATCAGGAACGAGGTAATCGGGGGACAACACAGACAGGAAGGTTTGGAGAAAAAGCTAGAGAAGCCAGATTAAGATGGTTTGGACATGTCCAGAGGAGGGACAGTGGTTATATTGGGAGAAGAATGCTAGACTTGGAGCTACCAGGTAGGAGACGAAGAGGTGATTGATGGATGCAGTGAGGGAGGACATGGAGGTAGTTGGAGTTGGAGTTGAGGATGCAGAGGACAGGGTGAGATGGAAATTGTTGACTCGCTGTGGCAACCCCTGAAAAACGGGATAAGCCGAAAGAAGACGAAGACCAATGTACCATAGCCATGATTGAAGAGATCTGTTCAGTCCAGCGTACATTGTGTGATTCTGCCACGATTGTGCGACGATTTATAAGTCCTGTCTCTTATACACATC
>JAFBJS010046364.1:623-81700 GCA_016785265.1 Paraplagusia blochii | reverse complement strand
GTAATCAGGGGGACAACACAGACAGGAAGGTTTGGAGAAAAAGCTAGAGAAGCCAGATTAAGATGGTTTGGACATGTCCAGAGGAGGGACAGTGGTTATATTGGGAGAGGAATGCTAGACTTGGAGCTACCAGGTAGGAGACGAAGAGGTGATTGATGGATGCAGTGAGGGAGGACATGGAGGTAGTTGGAGTTGGAGTTGAGGATGCGGAGGACAGGGTGAGATGGAAATTGTTGACTCGCTGTGGCAACCACTGAAAAACGGGATAAGCCGAAAGAAGACGAAGTCCAATGAACCACACCGATGATTGAAGAAATCTGTTCAGTCCAGCGTACATTGTGTGATTCTGCCACGATTGTGCGACGATTTAAAAGTCGTGCTTTGATCGGGGATCTGACTGATCAAGTCTGTCAAGACATTCCCTGGTCCATAGATGTCATTGTTGTCACCTTTTCCTTTCTGTGCGCTTACTGAATGGCAAAAATATTTCAGGGAACTTAGTTTTTGTTAGCTGCGTTTGGCAGATGCTTTTCTCCAAAGCAGTTCTGGCTGCCGGAGTCAGACGTGCCGTGAATGGTGGTACAGTGTGTACCGCGTGTTGGATCTGATAATCGGATCACACAGTGTGAGAACACGAGTCATGAGCTGTGAACTGATCAGCCTTTTTTTTATCTCTGAGAAAGAAGCTTGAGTTTGTCAATGAAAAAAATTGTAGATTCTAGTAGAACTATTAGAACAAACCTAAGGCTCAGGGGCCAAATTTTGACCAATTAATCTTTTACTGGGGACGCAGATCCTTGTTCGCTTCATAGTAAAGTCCTGATTTTTGAGTAAACAGAAAGGCAACATTTTACTTATTCATTCATTCATCTTCTTGCTCTTCCATTGCTGGGCCGCAGGGGCAGCACTCTCCAATACTGCCACTCAAATTGCACTGCTCCCTACTGTGAGGCTCGGTCTTGGTGGTGAGCCTATGAAAGTTATATGGTTTTGGGACATTGCTATGAAAAGACCACCTCAGTGGCACCCTGGCAGCTGGGGGATTTGAACCTTTAGCCTTGTTACCCAAGTCCACTTCCTTAACAGTTAGGTCACCAATGAAAATGTATCGTAAGTTCCTCTACCTTTTTCCTTAAATTGCATGTCGCTTTGCATAAAAGCATCTGTCATCTCAGTTGTAGAGGATGGTAAGGATGTCGTTGTTCACCCCTAGATTTTTTGGGAAATTTTGCCTCTGTAGTTAACTCATCAACGTGGTGAGCAGGGGGCAGCTAGCTGAGCCAACGCCCGGGATATCATGCTCAGGGCACCTCAGTGGTAACCTGGACAGTAGGGGGAATCGAACCAGGGGCCTCACGGAACCAAGTCCGTTTACTTTACCACTAGGGCCCCCACCCCACCAAAAAAATTCTCCCCATCAGGGAATTGAAACCGAGTCTCCCGCATGACTGGCAGGGTCTCCTGCCTAACAGGCGGCGAATAATATGTATCGATACAACAATAGTAACAATAATAGTCTATTCATTAAGTGGCCCGTTAAGAGTCGTGACATTAGCAATTTAGCCCACTGGTAAAATGAGAATGGCAACTGTGTATTGGAAGTGTTCCTTGTCTGATGTCTCTGAGGTTTTGGACTCCAGTGCCTTTCTCTTAATTTATGGACGTTTCCTGCACAGACTGTCACAGACCATAAAGTTTTTTTCCTGATTGTAATTGCCCTCGGGGTATTGTCGTACACTTTATGAACCACAGAGAGACTCGGTGTTACGGCCGAGGCTCCGAGCCGAGACACACAAACAACACTGCCAACAATCGGAGGTGAAACGGTGCCATTTAAAGTAGAGCAATCACACAGTCACCTTGGTCATGAGTGTCACTCACCAAGACAAGACCTGCTAGTGATCTCCACCCTCCCCGGAGCATCCAGCCGCTGAAGGAGGAATCAAGGCACAGGTTCTGACTGAGGTGTGACATTACTGTTGATTATTGTGACAAAAACCAGTCTTGGAAGACGCTCCGCGGGAGCTTCCCCCCCACTGAGTAACAGGATATCGGAAATGTCTTTTCCTCTATTTTCTCTCTTTCTTTTTATTTCGGGCTGCAGCTGATAAGTCAAAATTTGTGCAGCCAAGAAAAAGTCCGGTAATTTGAAATCTAATAGAAGGCAGTGACAGATAATTATTCATTTGGGTTGAGTCAATATTTAGCAACTTTGCAGACATTCAAATCAAAAAAGATTAATTTCCCAGAAAAGAAATTGTTTGGCGGAGTCAATAACGTGAGTTACCGCCCTGTAGCTCCATTCACGCTGTTTCTAACGACAGCCATTCAAACCCTGTGTATATTGGGCGTTTATTGAGATAGAAAAATAAGTGTTCTCCATTCAAAACATTGTGATCAGAGAATAGACCTGTCCGCGTCCTACCACGCTGAACAACAGGCCTGGGGTCTTTGAGGCGAACGTGCATCTGTGTCCCCCCCCACTGGGCAGTAACACTCATATACAGGCTGGTAATGATTTTCACCAGTAGGGAGCCACGTTTTACAAGCAGCACCAGAACGAATGATATTACTCATTTGTGTTGAGGGCTGTGAGGTTTACAGTACAGTGTGTTTGTTAGGCTTCGTTCTTGGAAATCACTGTTGTTCATTCTAATACTCGTGTGTACGAACTGGAACAGGCAGGGGGCCTTTTTTTCAGTCACAGCAGGTATGAGAGCAGGGTTTTTTTTAATGTAATATACAAACTTTTTAAATAATTTTCTTTATTAATATTATCCCCCCCATTCAACTTATGTATTTAGGAAATATTCACAATATTACTGATTATCTAAAAACAAACAGAGAGAGACAAAAAGAGAAGATGACAGATAAATACAAAAAATAATTTTAAACCTGATTAAATTTGATTCGTTTTTTTTATCTTAGATAAAAATTTGGAACGCCGCTTTCAACAACACTATACAGCTAACAGTCTTTCTTAGTTTTATTTTGGTTAATTTAAAAGGGGAAAATGCAATTTAATAAACACGTGGTTAAATAAGAAAGAATTAGCCAAAGGCTAGTTTTCATCTGTTGTCCCTTACCTTTGATGTAAAAGGCAAGAAGCACACAACACATATACAATATAAAATACATATGCAAACACAGAAAAAAAGATACATTTTCCACTGTGTGGTGCAGTGGGATTTGTGTGACTTTCATGGAGACTGCTGGATGAGAGGATGTTGATGAATAAATAAATTATTTGAGTGAATGATTTTTGATGGAAAATACTAGATATTTCAGGTCACCTGTTTTGTGTTATGATCGTCCCCACATGATGACAAGAACCCAAGGTTGAGAAACGCTGTTGTAGCCAAATAACTCTAATACCAAAGACTACTAATATACCTTAGCATTAGTTGAAAAAGAAACATATATCAATGTAATTTTAAATTTTCAGTTTTCCCTATTGTTTTTTTTTTCCATTTGTCGGCTTTATTTTTAACCACAGGTGATTTTAGTAGGAAGGGGTTACAATTAGGGCTGGGTATTGATTCAAATTTTCTACATCGATTCGATTCCATTCACAAGGGTTTGATTCGATTCAATTCACGATTCACTTTGGTTTTCGATTCAGTTTGTCTCATATCAATATAGTTCAGTACCAAAGTTATTCTCAGAAGAATCAAAACTAAAATTGAAACTTAATCCATTTTAATAAAAACTTTACCTTTATTTCCATCACAAATTTACTCAAGGCAGTCATATTAATCCATCATGCATTTTTTATTTAAAATCACTTGACCCAAAATTACAAGGCAGACTCTAGTTTTAGATTTTAGTGCCATGTTGTTTTTACATTTGTTTTACGTGTGAGTGGGTTAACTTGCGCGTAACCACGTAAATACGTAATCACCTGTGGTGCATGAGTTCACATAAAGTTGTTGGGAAAAGAAGGAAAAAAAAAATCGATTTTTTTGATTTATGAATCCATATCGTCCTATTAACAAAAAGAATCGATTAAAATCGATTAATCGATTTTTTTTTAACCCAGCCCTAGTTACAATGTTAAAGCAGTGCTGAGCAGAGAGCAGAAATAGTCTGTTTTTTCTCATTGCTCTAACGACATGGATCCGTGACTAACAAGTGATTCCTGAACTAAATTAAACAGAATATATTTGACACTTCTGTTACGACATTCAGAGGAAGCTCCACTTCCTTTGTTTTTGCTTCAGAGTAATTCCCACTGAGTAGATTCTGTTCCATTTTGCTGAAATGCAGCAAATTTGTCTTCATATCATCCTGAATGGGTCCCAAAAACCCCATAGAGGACTAAATGTTTCCTGCTTTCTATAAAAAGACATATTTTTTTTGAGACTTTGAAGTTTTAGTGGATGGTCCCAACTGTGAAGAGACAATTTTACGACGGCTCGTATCTTCTCCTGGTATTTGGATGTCTGTCGACAGTCAGCTACAGATGCAGTAGAACATATACTGTATGTCTCATGTAAATCAGTGTCCCCCAAACTTTTTTGCACCATCGACCGGTTAAATGTCTCAGGTTTAAACTTCATGGACCGGTCGTTAATTTGTGGCAGATGACTAATAAAATTACCTTTCTGGTGTTCTGAAATATTTTCCTACCTATAAATTATTCCTACCTAAACTAACTTCTCATGGGCACAACAAGGATTTTTTAAGTGGACACAGCCTATAATTTTCTCCTACCAGACTGATATAAAAGGTTAGTATTTTGTATCAATGACTTTTGTCTTCACTGAGAAAATATTTCCTGATCAAATATAGTTGCATTATTGATGATGGAATCCTAGCCATTCTATTGGTTCTCGCTTCTTTTGTTGAAGTAATAAACTGTGTTGATAATCAACTGCCCGTCCACGTGGACACACTGTACCAGACGTCATGTGTTAGTGTCAGGGGGAATAACAACTCATGCAAATGCCTGTCGACTGGTGCAGCGGCACAAACACAAACAAACCCTCCACGCCAGGGCAGACGGGTATAATTGAGGTCAGATCGCCAGCTCCTCAGTCGTGTTATCCCGTCATGTCTCACTAATTTTGTCCTTCACTCTCCTCGACCCTGATTGTCCACCGTCCTTTCTCCATTACATCAGTGGGTTTTCACTGGCCCTATATTAATCTACAGTAATCCCTCATTTACATTTCCGAACAGAATTTTTTTTTTAGTAGCAGCACATTATTTAATGTATTATTTTACCTGTACTCTTAACTTGAAAACCCGCCTATCGGTGTTAACAACCGACTCTTAACTATGTCCAGTTGTTACTAAGACAAACTAAGATCAGTTGGGGGCAGTTGGTGGCCTAGGGGACAATTGGTTAAGGAAGTGGACTTGGGTCCGCAACGTCCCTGGTTCAAATCCCCCTACCACCAAGTTACCACTAAGGTGCCCTGAGCATGGAATCGTCCCCACACACTGCTCCTCGGGCACTAGCACAGCTGGCTGCCCCCCCGATCACTACGGTGATGGGTTAAGTGAAGAGGCATGATTACCTGATGGATATTCCCAAGGGATTAATAAAGTTCTAAAAAAAAAAAAAGTAAATAAATAGAGGATTTAAATATTTGCCCATGGCAGGTAAGTTTACCGTAGATAGTCTTTTACATTTACATTTAATTTATTCATTAATTAAACGCCTTTATCCAAAGTGACTTTCAAATGAGGATTAACAGTCAGGTTAAATAAAAGAACACCGGAGATCATTGATTGGATTAGACAAAAAAAAAAAGACAGAGGACAATAGACTTTTTTTATGCCTTTCAGCTTGTCCCTTTTTTCAAGGATTGACACAGCAAAGTCATCTCCCCCTGTCCCCTGTATCTTCTACTCTGTCTCCAACTACCTCCATGCCCTCCCTCACCACATTCATCAATGTCCCCTTTGTCTCCTACCTGGTAGCTCCATCTCTAGGATCATTCTTCTATCATTGTATCCACTGTCCCTCCTCTGAACGTGTCCAAACCATCTCAATCTGTCTTCTCTTTTTCTCCATACCAAGTCTGTGTTGTCCCTCTATTCACCTCATTCCTGATCCTGTCCATCCTCGAGGATCTCAGCATCATTAACTCTTGCAGGTAGAGACCTATATTATCACAATAATAACAACGCATTATGTTTATAATAACAACAATCACTTAAAACTCTATGAGACTAACATATTTCAGAGTCAATTAAAGTTTTATGGCATTTCTTCTGCAGTTTCCCCTGTAGTGGCAGTGGTAGCCTATTGGTTTAGGAACAAGACTTGGGTCCGGAGGGTTCCAGGTTTGAATCTAACATCTGCCACTGAGGTCCACTGAGTGTCTCCACACACTGCTCCCTTGGCGCTCAAAGCTGCCCACTGTTCACTTTGGTGATGGGTTAAATGCCGAGGTCGCAAATCGTTGTGTGAAGTGGTGTGAATCACAATGTCACAATGACAAGGAGTTTACTTTCCTTTCTTTGAAAGTGTTGGTGGAACTCTTGTAACAGGTAGCTTTTAGCAAGAGAAGAACATTGTAAAGATTTTTTTTTTTTTGTCATTGTGACATTGTGACTCACAACACATCACACAACAAAATGTCGCCGCTGTATTTAACCCATCACCAAAGTGAACAGTGGGCAGCTTTGAGCAGCAGTGAGTGGGGACGGTGCCTTGCTCAGTGGACCTCAGCGGTGACTTGACAGTGGGGGGATTTGAACTAGGAGCCTTGTGGACTGAAGTCCTTCCTTAACCACTAGGCCACCAAGTGCTAAGAGGAGTTGGCGTCGCTGTTTCTTCCTTTGTGCAAAGATAGACTTACCGACTCCATTTACGGTAAATCGCGATATAGCGAATGATGACTGAATTAAGACAGAATTATTATGAATATTTTTTTCTGTTTTTTTTGCCTAACTCTCATCATCTGTTGACGCACTTTTAATTACGAGGTGTCGACATGAATGATGGTCACTGCGCAACTGACCTCCCAGACCTGAAGATAAACTGGAGAATTTCGTCTCTGGAACATTCTTATCTCTGCTGCCATTAGCAAACCTTAATTAAAATCTGTTTGGTAAAGAGCACACACACACACACTCTCTCTCACACACATACGCACACACACAGACACGCACACACACTCACACAGGAGGAGGTAGACAGTACCTCTGCAGATATGAAAGGTTATGAATGCACTAATTTATGGTAGGATCAATGGAGCCTTTGTGTTCACTGTCTACTATACTAATAGGAGAAGGCAGTGTGTATATGTGTGTGTATTGTGTGAGTTTGTGTGTGTGAGCTCCAGGTGGCGTAAATAAAAGTCATAAAATTGTTGTGATTTATTCACGTTGCCAAGTTATTCTACTCTACAGTAAATGTTGCAACCTTTACTCTGGTGCCGAGATCTGGTTTCTCGGGAAGAGGACATTATTTCCAGGGTCAGTGCAGCGCACATGAAAACAAGGGCGGCTCTTCTCTTGACTCGAAACATCTGATGGGGGAATGAAAAGAGCGGCTAATGACGATAAGGAGGCGGAAGAGGAAGAAAAAAAAAAAAGAAATCCTGATGCCACATTTTGTCATTTGGTTGCCCGGGGTTCATTTCATCAGTGCAGAGCTTTAATTGATTTGTCTTGTAAGGAGCAGCTCCTTGACCTTGTGGATGAAGATTAATGAAGAGCTTTAGTGGCGATGAAGGCTATCAGGCACCATGTTCCCTTGTCTAATAGAGCAAGGGTTTTACACAGCCAATTACACTGGCTGTATCCCACTTGTAAGCACAGTTGTGTCGGGGTTCTGTGGTAGGAATGTGGTATTAGGGTCAAGGGAACACACTGACTTGCTTTACTTTGAATCTTCTTTCATATCACTACCTATAAAATCTTTAAAGTATCCTTTTATTCTGGGGTTTGTCAAAACTATAGTGTAAACAGTGTTATTTTGTGAAATTATTTTGAACTAATAGACGTAGAAATGTCTAAATGAGGGATGATTATACATTGTTACTGCAACTGGTGCATTCTGTTATTTTCTCACAGTGCAGTTTTCACAAAAACGTCTCATGCTCAAAATGTAGTCTGGACGGCTATAATGCCCTTGTTGGGTCACGAGACGCTAGTCCACATGGAGGCAAACTAAGGTCCGGGGGCCGTAGAACTGAAACGAATCGGAATTGAAACAAATCGGATCGAACTGGATCGAACGTTGAATATTTTTTAATGAATTGTTCCTGAATCGTATTGTAACCTGTGAATCGAGATTTGAATCGGGTTGTTATGTGAGTGAAAGATCCACACCCCTTATATATACATATGTCTATTATTAGTTTGTTTTCTTTTTACCTAAGAAATACTGTAGTCTAACTAGATCAGTCCATCATTAACCTGGACAAATATATTGATATTGTGTCTGAAACTAATATTTTCCATATTGACAGACTCCAATATTGACCTCTTATTGTTGCCTATGAGATGTGACAGAACGTCACAGGAAGTCAACTTTATCTGGTCATTGTAAAGAGCTAAACAAAACCTGTATCAATTGGTTACAATTAGTTTTAAATGAGTGTTTCTGTTCCAGAACAAAAAAAAAATCGTAATGTTTTTGTCTTTGTTACTGTTCTAGGACAACTATTTCTTTTGTTTTTTGTATTTTCAAGCTGTTGGAAGCCCTGGTTCATTTGGATTAGACTGTAAACCGTTGGAATTAATACCATCAACATATCATTACTTGACTTTCTGATTTTTTTGTTTGACATGCTGATCCATCTTGATTAATCATGATTAGTTTTAATTAACCCAGAGCTGGCTCAGGATAAGTCAGATTTAAGGATTAAATAAAGCAAATCCTTGTTGCGTTTCATCGGGAGAATATCTGAATATCCCCCCAAATCTGAAGTCCAATGATGTCCCCACGCCTAATTCTTTAATATATTTACTCTAATGATATAAATTGATGAAAAAGTCAGTTGGGATATAAGTAAATCTATTGTGATTAATCGCTAATAATCAATAACATACCTGTTAAAAAACATATACAACTCCTTATTCATCAAAGAGTCCTGATTTGTGTTTCAGTAGCCTAGATGCCAAAACCTGCTGAAAACAAAACTAAAAAAAAAAAAAAAAACCTGCATTGACATGCCCCTTCTTTGTTCCTGTGATCTTCAAACAGCTTCAAAACATCACATGTGTGTGTCTGTGTGTGCTGTTAAGCCCAGGCATAAAAGTGTCCACAGACCTCAGAGCTTTTTTGATCACAGGGTACAGAGTGTACAAGTGCTTTTGTGAGCCATTACCAGTCTTGCTTGCGATTATTGTCAGCCCATCTCCTTCACTGCTGCAGCACACTCTCCTGGTACACACACACAGACACACACACACACACAGGTTCCCAAGTGTTGTACAGAAAAAAACACGACATGAAATTTTGATTTGTGAGTTAGTTCAGCCTCACCATCTCACCCTCCGCAGAATGGCGAAGACAGCCGTGGATGATAAATATTAGAGGAGTGAGGGGACGACACAGAAATCTGCTGGAATCAATAGTTGTGTAATTGGAAGCTGTCAGTTAAATGTTTTAGTGTCCTCGTCTGTAATGGCCGCTTTTTCATTTTCTACACAAGAGAAGAGGTAATTCGGTTCAGACTATGAGGAGCAGTTATGTTATGTTCTCTAAGCAGCTGTATGGGGTTTTATTCTGTGTTAAGCACGTGCGCAGAACGTGCACGTGTACTCACCCAACCCTTAACGTAAGAACATTTGATCTACATCGCTGTGTACAACTAGTCTACCTACCTACCTACCTACCTACCTACCTAGCCACCTAGCCACTTAGCCACCCAGGTAGGTATCTATTTGTATCTTGTATCTATTTTATCAGTCTATGATTTTATTTCTTTTAAATTGCAGTACTCAAAAAACCTCAAAAAACTTCAAATCTGTACTAATAGCACAGTAATTAAAGATTTGATGTGCAATATTAATGTGGTGAAAGGTACTTTTATACCAATCCTGGTCCATCTACATGGAATTGACTATAGGATACCTTCTATGCTGTGCAGTGCTAGCCTAGACACCAGCCATTTTGTTAGTCATGGTTAATTGGCAACAAAGAGAATCCAGACCTGGAAACGTACTTCTTCAGCAGAGAGAATGATATTATGTAGCACATGTTTGTTACAATGTAACAAAAAAGACCTTGACAAAAGAGACAAACAAACGGTTTTCCCATTCTGTCCAGAACTGGATGAGAACCAGGTAAAAAGAAATGATATACATAGATTCTATGGTTGGCCTCAATTGTGAATACACAAGTTGGGACAACCAGAACCTTCAGGGAATGACAGATGTTGGTACCATTATAGAAAACCTGGTGTCTTGTCCCAGTCCCGTCACGGCCTAAAATGTCTGCCCGTCTCGTGTCTCATGGGTCAGTCTCAGCTCTTAAGACGATCAGTGATGTCGCCATCAACCTTTATGCACTGACAACGCACTCTTGTGGTTAGGACGGCTGCGAGCCCAGTCCCGTCCCTGAGCATCTGTTCGCTAGCCTCGCTTGCCGGCTGTTTCCTCTGTGTCACATTAGAGTCGACATGCATCTGTGTTTCTGTCCTTGTACCTGTCTGCATTTGTAACTGCCGCACTCCTCCAGTGCTTTCTATTCTTGTCCTTCACCACATCTGAGGATTGCGATCATGCCATCTGTCGGTTTCCTCGTCTGGTCACTCGCATTTGCAGGTTGTCTTTTCAGCACCTTGTCATCGCCTGCCTGTACCAGGGCTGCTTCATGTTGTCATCAGCCTCATTAGGGATCCTTTTACCTCCTCTCTGTTCCTTGTTCAACCTTCACCTCTAATCTGTCAAATCTTTGGCGCATACATCAACCTTTTGTAAAATAATATTTTTTTTATATATTTGTTTTTTCCTCCTTATTTCAAACAGCAATGCAATTCCCTCTGACTGGGGACTTATGTCTCCAAGATAAATACATCAGGTCCTTTGTTTGAGGTGTCCTCCAGCTATAAGTTTCATTGTTCGTTAGTGTCTCCCATTAATTTGTTGATAAAGACTTAGTCCGTAATACAGATGTACAGAGTCTGCTACGTCAACACAAGTTGTGCGCAGAAACTCATTTGAAGGTAGACAAAGATGTCAATATGCATCACTACACAAGATATAGAACTTTGTTTATGTTTGCCAGTTGTATTTAACACATATCTTATATTTTGGACCATAAGGCACACTTAAAACATGTAATAATCATGTAAATGCGTGATTCTGGTTGTGTATACTGACCTCGAATTGTGCTCAACAATGTGTCAAAATGATTAAGTATGACTTTTAAACCAGCCACTAGGGGAGCACAAAGAGTCTAGGGGTCACTGTTTTTTAGTGCTGGTCCCGAGCCCGGATAAATGGTGAAGGTTGCGCCAGGAAGGGTATCGGGTGTAAAAATTTGGCAAAATGAAAGATGCAAGACAACAGAATGATTGCCATACCGGATCGGTCGCTGCCCTGGTTAGCAACGACAGCCAACAGTGCTTTAACCCTATAGGGTTAAAGCACTGGAATGGAAACAGTTGATTTGCAACCCCTGAAAAAGGAACAAGCAAAAACGGAGAAAAAGATTAAGAACGATTCTCCTACCCTATCCTCAGCATTATGGCAACTGTAGCCAGGAACCTAGTGGAGTAATATTGTATTATACTCTGTTTAGACGGAGAGGAGTAATACATATTTGGCTTCAATGTTATGGTGTTGGTACACAAGAATGTCTTCAATAACATGCTAGCGAAGTGGATTTAAACTCAAGGCAGGAATCTAAGTAACAGCAAACAGACTTCTGGATAATGACGACACGGAAGTGCTAATGCTTGGCGCCAAAATCGCCCAACTATTAAACTGAGACACTGAATGAAAAATTTGATGGACTTTTGGTTAAGGTTGACCTGAAAAAATGTTTTGTATTTTATGTGCTTCAACTGAACCGTGTTTGTGTGACTGAGTTAGATTATTTTAGACGTTTCTGATGATGCTGTGTCCCTTAATTTGCCGTTTAATCCAGCGCTCCCTCAAAAGACCTAAAACAGAGCGTTCATTTCTGTTGTGCCTTATGGACTGAAAAATACAGTACTTCTATGAAACAAATAGTGAGTACCAAGCAGCGTAATGGTCTTGTTATTGAATTGGAAAGATTTTTAGTGCTTTAGTTGACGTGAGACATTCAGTCCGGTGAAGATCGTACAATATTGAGAGTTCAGACTCCCGGCAGAAATCTAGTTACGTTGCACCACTGTAAAAAGACAGACATGCAATGGGTTTTAATTATGTGTCAAACAAACAAATTGAAGAGGAACTCATTCAACACGTTTCACCCAAGACTCCCATTGAAGGGGAAATTCACCGGAAGTGAAGATTTTTCCAATATTGAACAAACAAGACGGCAGGGTGGCGAGGGGGCACGGAGCTGTGCTGCCTCTGAGTAATGAGAGAGATGGAAAATTCATTTGGGAATTCTAATTCTGTCAGACTCTGATTAATCCCATCAGTAAACAAAGCAGAGGTCACCATGTTTTGGAGAACTCCAATTAGAGAGTAATCAGTGCTAATCAGACAAGCTGCTCACCGGCATCTTGGTGATTTGGGCAGTAAAGGGCTCTCTAGTGATTTGACTGCCCTGCACACTGAGAACAGCCGACCCACACACTGAGATCCTCAGCGAGAGAGTGGGAGGCTAAAGAAAGGAAGGAGACTAATTAGTGCTGCCATTCATTAATGGATGTGTGAAATATATAAGGGTTGCTTTGACGGACTGAGTGCAAGTCAAGGTTTCTTTTGTCGGAGCGCAATTATGTTCTGCCCGTCTTTCCTCTGGCTTATCAAGCCATAGGAGAGACCGGGGGGGACAGTGTTTTGCTCAGAGGTCAGCACAAGGCATCTGTTACAGATTTAAATCAACTCTGAGTCACTGTTTCCTTCCACCTCCCAGACCTGAATTACAAGACTTATCTTTGTATTCCGATCTAGCTTCCAAGGTCAGAGACCCAGCAAGATGAAATTATTTGCCAATTGATTGAACACTTTGCATGTGTGGCAAGATTGGAGGAAAAATCTATTGAAGGGGGAAATCACTTAGAGCTGTTGTATGAAGGATGGTGCCGATACAAATACTCCTGTGTACATTTATACTACACATCATCTGTAGTCACTGTTTACAATTTTTTAATGCAAAATACGTTAAGTACGTACGGTATTTTAACAAACATCCATCCTTGTTTTCGAAGCACATGCATATCTCAGACCTCATCCCTCCTCCGAGAAGCCTGATTGGTCCACAGGGAGCCCTAATCAAATAACTTGCAGGCCATTGCAGCTGCCACTTCAGCGGAATACACACAGATGCTGGATGCATTCCCTTCTGGCCTATCAGACCTAACAGTGATGTAAAGCTTTACTCATCACTATTACCTGCCTCAGCGATGGAGACGTTTATAGGCCAAGAAAGTGCACCTGCAATAACAAGTTGGTGTTTATTGCTAACATGTTGCCAATAGAAATGGCAGATCGTAAATGATTTGTGAGTTTAATTCCTCCAGTTGGCTCTCCGACGGCCTATTGTCACCCCCACGCCCGAGGCGATATTGGTTAATGACTGGTACACCAATAATGGCTAACGTGGGCGTTGATTTGTTGAGGCCTTGTAAAACTAGAGGTTGTTTGTTCAGTCATACCTCTGACTGATGGTTGGGATTTAACAGAATGAAATGCTTGTAGAGTCTGTCATGTGACCTGAAATTTATAATCAACAATTGTTTTAGACCCGACATGTCTGCTTATCCCCAAACAAGTAGAGTTAGCCATCCTACGTATCCAGTTGTGATTCACGTGAATCCACCAGCCCTAAATTCAGTTAACAATGCAGAGCAAATTAAATTTTAAGGAATCACGTTCCAATCTTGTGAGTGGACTTGAACAAAACCGCAAGCTATTTCGCTGACACGACACAACTGCGTTCTATCGAGCAAACTCATCTGCCTTAAAAGAATAGCTGCCCCTGATGGTTCTTTTGCGGTGGGGAAAATAAAACATTCAATCCACTAAGGATCCTTTTGCCTAAAAGATTTTTCAAAAAACAATCTGCCCTCCTTTTGGCCAGCACAGTCTCCAATTAGCATCAAGATAAGCTGTTTGGGAGAATGTTACAGCTGAGCTACAAGCCGGTCCGTTGGGAAAGAAGTTCTTGCTATGGGAAGAAAGGAAATCCTTCTATCCCCTTTAATTAAAACATGACGTACACATAGCCTGAGCTATAATTTGTCTTTGATGGTTCTTTTTGTCAATTAAAACTTGGTCCAGCAGCAGATTACGCAGCACTTGTTACAAGCAGGTTAGAGTCAAGGACGTTCCAGTTTAGGATTTCAAGTGAGAAGCTGCTGAATGGGTTAGAGAAAGGGCACAAAAGGGAAACTTAAAAAGGTGAATAAAATTTCACACTCCTGCAGACTTGGACTTTTTTTTTTTTTTTTTTTTTTTACTTTGTGCAGATCCTTGAGGAGTCACACCACCAGGGATTCCTTCCAAAGCCTCTACTCCCTCCTCCGCTTCTTCTTTCATGCCCTCCTACACACAGACCCGAAGTAGAAATCTCATAGTTGCCGTCAGATGCATCCTTCTGTGTTCTTCATTCATGTAACGGACGGGGCCGTTATCAGCTGAATCCTGGGCCGCACATCTGCCAAAGTCCTCACGCTTCATTTGCACCACACCGGCACAACACAGACGCTGCTCTTATTCACTTCAGGAGAAAGAGTCAGTCTGAGAGAGAAGGGCAGCATGAATATTTAACAAGAAAACTGCTTTTAGATACCCTAAGCCAAAAAAGGCCGACATGACAGGTTTTAATGTCCTTAACTGATAAGAATAACACTAACAACTTGCACCTAGCTGGAAACTCACGGGCACTGATGACATAGATTGTAGTTGTTTGTTGCCAAGTGGCCACGACAGGTCCCCAAGCGTTCACACCAATTCAGCCTTTTAGTTGTGGGTCAGAGAACTCTGCGGTGTCTTTGTACTGGTCTCAGGGTTACCTTTAAAGAATTTTGTCTTTCGCATCTACTCGTGACCGAGACGACACTCTGGGTACACTTTCATCCCAGTAACCTTGCTAAACACCTTACAATTACAATAGCAGAAACCGTGCTTCTTTTGACCGTACCGGGCAAGGTAAATTAGGCTATTGGGATTTTTGTTGGGCTACTGTAAGCCCTCCTTTCCCGCATGATCTGCGGCTTCTTTTATGGTTTTTCTGAACTTTTCATGATGTTAGTATGTTAGAGCATGTGTGATATAGCATAACATAACATGCCTTGGATACGTGTTAGAAGGACCTGTGTTGTATTCTGTATAAACGTGGCTAGATAATTGGTATCTGGAGGGCTTTTAGTAGTATTCCATTGAATTGCAACAAAGTAAATTGGGCCTATGGCATATCAGTTTCATCGGAAAAATGTTTTTGGCCCTAAGGAATCGGACTTGGGTCCACAAGGCTTCAGGGTCGAATCCACAAGCTGTCAGGTTGCCACTGAGGTGCTCTTAGCATAGCACCATCCCAACCCACATAACTTCACCACCCACAGGAAAGCTAACATGTCTGGGCCACCCTAATGATTGATTTTGGTGGCCCCGACTGCCCCCGTAATATGGTAACAGATAAGCTGATGAAGATGAATGAATGAATAAAAGAACTTCCTCAAAGTAAATGTTTTAGCTGAG
This sequence comes from Paraplagusia blochii, assembly GCA_016785265.1. Lineage (NCBI taxonomy): Eukaryota > Metazoa > Chordata > Actinopteri > Pleuronectiformes > Cynoglossidae > Paraplagusia > Paraplagusia blochii. Next base: position 65,932 of record JAFBJS010046364.1, on the reverse strand, counting down.
TAAAATAAAAACCAGTTCTGCTTTCCTTCCTTTATTTGTGCCGGTTGTAATTGGTGTTCCAAAGTTGCTGTTAGGTTGGACAGGAGTAACTCCGGGAGCTGTTCAATATTCGACTGCAAATTCAATATTGTTAATTTGCCTTTTGGCCCAGAGAAAAGAGAGCGCCGTGATTTAGGCTGACAGCCCAACAGCAGAGTATATATTTGAATGAGACAGTAAGATATAAGGCCCTCTCCTCCTGACATTAGTCACCTTGCCCCCTCACAATCTATCTAATATAGCTCCATTTCTCCCCGGGATTTTACAGTCACGAGAGCCTCTCCCCCACCTTGGTCTGAGGGCTGTAGGTTTAGATTGAAATGGAAATGGACGGGATCAAATGGGATCAGATATTAAATCTGCTGTTTGACAGGGGATGGAGCAGGAGAGGGAGGGGAGAGTAGGGGGCTCTTAGCATGTGGGGTACGTTGTACATAAATGGGAAGGAGATTTGTGTTCTCCTTGAAAAAAAAAAAGTCACTGGTACATTTCGCATACTAGAGCCTTGGCGTTTTCACAGACTATAACCTACAGTACTCGTGTATTACCTAAATTGTGCACTAGAGATGTGTAGGACCTAAGACTTGATCTATCTATGTATCTATCTATCTATCTACCTACCTAGCTACCTATTTACCTGCCTACCTACTTACCAGTCTCCTGAATTGTTACCAACCGGCTACTTTAGTTAATTTATACAAGGAAACTCTTTGTATTACAGCTTAAAACCAAGGACTTGGTTTTAAGCTGTAATACAAAGAGTTTCCTTGTATTTTGGGTTAGGTTAGGCCGGTTGGTAACAATTCAGGAGACTGTCACGCCCCCCTTAGCCCGGTAACAGATAAGCAGATGACAATGGATGGATTTTTTTAAATCTTTATTTATTATTGTGCAAAGTGTATGGGTTAGCATGATTGTTCTTACCCTTTAATATAAATGTACATGAAACATATATGTTTATCCTGTAGTAGGTGATGAACAATTGCACCATCTGGCTCACTTTCACCTCTTTGGGGGCCCAACCCCCCACGTTGGGAACCACTCGGCCATAATGTTCTATTTTGTGGTTTTCTACCCGTTCCTGTCTTGTTAAATGTCAGTGAGAACCATGTCAAGGACTAGAGTCTGCTTCAAAAAGGAGCAGAAATGTGATGGCTGATGGATTAGATCAACCTAAAAAGAACTGGCTGTACTTCAAGGGTGTCAGAAAGTACCAGTACTGTCATCGAGGAGGTGTTGATCTCTGTTCGAGCCAATATCACTCAAAATGGCCACCATCGGCGGCTGACCTATCCCTTGTTGTGCCGGTTAGTCAGTCCCCATTCATATCCTGCCTGATATCCAACGACCTTGGTTTTTGTCTGTAAAAATGTCAAACATTTCTTCACTTTTTCCAGTGCCAAATGTTGAATTCCAGCTGAGTTTGACAGAGGACAGAGTGCTGAGTCAGCCCGGGCAAGCGAGCTGATTTAAACCACTGCCGAACCGGGGCTCAACTTTCATTAGGTGTTGTCATTATTCCCTGCCCGCTATCTGACAGATGGCATTGTGGGATATCGGATTTTATGGCAGGTCATCTTTCATATCCAATTTCTTTTCCCATTTGATGAGAAGTTCTCGCTCCAGTCAAATTCATTTTGCTGTTTGAATATTGATCGAACACTGCAGTCTCTCTTCCGCCCACTCCTCTCTCCCACTCGTGTTCTCTGTCTCTCTCCTTTGCTCTCTCCCTCCCGCTCTATCGTCCTTTTTTTTTTTTTTTTTCTTCCTTCACCCACATCTTCTGCGAACCTCTTAAGGCTTAATGGTCTCTTGCTCTTGGCGCACGTTCTCTAACGCTTTTGCTGTTTGAATATTGATCGAACACTGCAGTCTCTCTTCCGCCCACTCCTCTCTCCCACTCGTGTTCTCTGTCTCTCTCCTTTGCTCTCTCCCTCCCGCTCTATCGTCCTGTTTTTTTTTTTTTTTTTTTCCTTCACCCACATCTACTGCGAACCTCTTAAGGCTTAATGGTCTCTTGCTCTTGGCGCACGTTCTCTAACGCTGCTTATCCACTTGATGTACGGTACAGCAAACTGCAACTAAAAGTATATATGAGAATAAACTTGGAAATCATTTGTTAACACAGCAATTTTTAATCGTCAATTCGCAGCAGCGCATGGACGCAGCCAGTCACTCTAATTACCCCAGTTTGTAATCATCGCAGTACATCTGCGGCACAAGTAAGACACACATATATCGGCACATGGGCACACAGTGGGGCTATAACACTGGCTCAGGGGGTAATCTGTTATCTCAGCAAATCCTCTGAGGGCTGTTGAAATTAGCTGTGGCCTCACCCTGAAATAAATTGATGGCTTCTGAAAGGTGCCTTCCATCTCACAGCCACTCCACAAGGACGTTCGGGGTCAAGATCTGGCTCTGATATGGCAGCGCTGAGCTATTATTCCAGACTTTTTTTCATTTGGCAGACAGGATATATTGGGGGTGAGGGGAGATGTGGGGGTTGGTGTTGGATCAGGAGAGATCGTTTACCTCTCCCGACAGTGACCTTACCCCGGTACTATTTCACCTGTTTTCAGTGACAGAACAGCTGCTGGAAAAGGCCTGACCATAATGGCCCATTATAAATTCAAGATTCAGAGTAATGAGATGATCATGCCCTGCCAGGAGTTTCTCGGATGTGAGGAACAGTGGAAAAAGGACAAGGTTGGCGGAGTATAAAAGATGAGGGCCTTGAAGAAAGCTGTAGATATGAGGTCTCGTAGATGAATCAGTCTTTATCACTTACTTCAACAAGTCTGAGAATTATGGAGCCTTTGGTCACAGTGACCACTGGGGTCCACGTATATAGTAAAATCTTTTTGACCTAAACCTTGAGAGAGTTAATGGCCCCTAGCACAGAGGCTGTCCTTTGATGCCTTCCAGAGGTAGCAAGATTTTTCAGGGGATTGGTACAGTGCCTTGTGATTTGGGTGGTGGTCGTGGAGGCTACTGCCCCTGCGACTTTGGTAAGAATAAGCAGACGATAAAGGATGGATGCTTGGATTGATGAGAAGGCTTAAAGAACAGACCTGCCTTGGCAAAATATTGCAAATAAAATGCAAGGTGGAAGCATAATATGAATGAAAATAACCTCCAAATCCTCAGAGTTGTAGGAGTTTCTGTCTACGGAAGAATGGAGCCTGGTTTTCTTCCCCCTCATCATCTCGCTTCTCACAAATGTGTCAAATGCGGGGAAAAAAAAAAAAAACCAAGATTGACACAAGTGTTTTTCTTTCTCCATTGATCCACACTATGACTGATACAACACGTCTCTCTGGAGAGAGTGGTAGCTGAGTTGTACATCATCTTCACCGCAGTCCTGTAGGAAGTGTTGGATCTCTGTAGACCAACACTGGAAGGACTCTACCCCACAACTACACCCCAGACAAGCTAACCATGCGTGAAAACCTCCTCGGTCTGCTGCTCTTTGTGGAGATTAAATTAATAGTGAACATCACAACGATCTCATGGGGAGCGCACCAGTCCAGTCTCCTGCTCAGCATCTGTCCAGTTGCCAGGGAGACCCTCATGTCTTCCTTGAGCTGTGGAGCGAGACGTAAAATGGTATGGAATAATGCGTGACAGCGCAGGGATTGGCTGGCAAATAACCCTGAGTGCTGTATCACTTGACACGGCAGCCGGCAGCCAATTGCTACTGCCACCACTAGGACGAGGCCTTAAAGAGTCTCAGGGGACACTCGACGGAGGAGGATAAACAAAATGTTTACGTTTCTGTCTAAGTGACTCCTCAGGTGCTTAGTGTTGGATTAGTGTTTCAGACTGTGTCAATGCCCTAATCAGCAGTTCCTCCCGCTTCTGAAACACAGGGGTGCTTTAAGGTCAGAGGAAAAGAAAATATTCAGTTGTTAGAAGAGGAGGATTTACACAATGATGTGTAGGTGTCAGAACAATGCTCACTGTGGAAGGCATGAAATGAACCGCCACCAAAACTAAGAAAATACACAGATTCATGGTGGGATATTTGAAGCCTGCTAATCCAGATATTATAAATTGTCCCTTCAATGTCTAGGGGATATTTTTCGGTCCAATATTCCGTGCAATCACAGTACTGAACGAGCGTCTTACTTTAATCCTTTTATGTTTTACTACCTAAGTATTGTTGGTTTCTTGGGGGGAGTTTGCTGGAGGCATTACTGTATTTATAAGGTACACCTTAATATAGGGCGCGGGTATTATATACAATCCACGCCCACACTTCCCCTTTAACGTTCTCATGGTGTCTTCTACTACGTCTGCCTTACAACAACGACACACACAGGGTGCACTGCACTATAGGGCGTGCCGCACATTTTGAAGAAAATCTAAGACTTTTATGTGCGTTTTACAGAAAATATGGCACTAACACTCATCAGGCAGTAGATACTCTGGACACCTTTGCCACATACTGAGACCAACCATTACTTTCTCTTACGCTCATAAACATCCACTTATCTGTTGCTTGAATGCAGGGGCAGCAGCCTCCACAACTGCCACCCAAATCACACCGTACAATACCATCCCTCTTACAGCCAATGAGTTCCCTGGAAACCAACAATTGCTCACTTTGAGAATTCGAAAGTGAAGTCAAAGGGGACAGTTCTTGGTATTTCAACATTCATTCGACAGTTTAGGGTTTGAGGTCTAGTCAGCATATTTTATACTCTTGGTCACATGGCCAAATCTGAACCACATTGTAATTATATTTGGCCTGCGAGATTATAGTAATTGCGTACTACTGTATGTTGACTTATGCCTTACAATGAAAAAATTTGCAGTATTAGCTATTTTTGTTGTACAATATTATATCAAATTTTTGTCGACCTGTGAAAGAAAGTATATCGTAAAGAACTGGTAAGGCTACAAATAATAAAACATAAAATATATGAAATAAACTTAAAAATCTTACCAGGATTTGACAGTTAGAACCTTGGTGAGGCTGTGACTGGAATTACTTTTATATCTGCATACTAAAAATGATCTTATTCTGGATACTATTTGTCTCTGGTCTGCACCGTGGCCAATATTAGCTGTTAGTCATAGTTGTCGACCTGTCAACAGTATATTTCTATAAAATATATTTTTTAGGTCATGGATGCTCTTTACATTAAATGATAGTGTTGGTTGAACAGAACACAGACGGTAGGACCAACAGTGTCTCAATGAAACCCTCTAACTCCCCTCTCCACGGCACAGACTCTCATCAAGGTCAAATAACTCCTAATCCTAAGATGTCACATAAACGTTCAACATGAATATGATTGACTTTCCCTCCATCGTAGTCTCCACTTCGGTGTCACACGGCCTAAGAAAGTGTTGACAAATTGAGAGCCACCCTATCCCTGGAGCCCGTCCAGGCTTTGGTTGGTTCTTGGTTGGCTCCCTGCCCCGATCCTCTTTACACGCAGACACGGATGAAAAATGTCCTTGTTGTCTGAGTTAATAAATGAACATCCAGCTGAATATATGGGCACATTAAAAAATGTGGGTGAGCGTCGGTATTGCCTCCTTGATGGCAGATTGCCTGTGCTGGCCATCTGCCTCTTTGACGCCTGCAGTATTCTTCTGAATGTCAGTTTGAGAAGCCTGAGGCGAGATGCTGTCTCCAGGTGAATGGTTCAATATGGGCCTGAACCTACCACGTTGATAGGGCTATTTGTTTTTGGGTTTTTTTGACAGGCTTTGAATGAACAATTTTGCCAGTTGTGTCCTTTTCTGATTTTATTTTTATGAAGTTTTGAATATGTCGACTTCTCAGGTAGTGAATGCAAGTCGGCTAAAGAAGGATATTCCAAAGACTCGTTCAATTATGAATCAAGTCATGTCTGAATTTTGAAAGTTATTCAGCGTGAGGCGGCACTGGTGGCCTTGCCTTTAAGGTTAAGGAAGTGGACTTGGTTTTGGAAGGCTTCAGATTCCAAACTCACCAACCATGGGATGGCTCACAGTATGGTGCAGTGTGATTTCCGTGGCACCGGCTGCCCTTGAAACCCTGTAATGGACAAAATAAATGAATAAATGGATGATATGACGCTTGGTTACAGTCCACACATTTATTGCAATCAAGGCTGTAAGACTTCTAGGAAGTGATGCATTGCATTTTTTCGCATACTTTGGCTATAACTTGTTGCATTCGCATCACGCACAGTTCTGCTAAAGACTCATTTCTTGTTGGTCGTTTTTTCACTTCAAATTCCTAGGTCTGGTCCGCGTGTGGCCCTCGTATCTAAGAAAGGAATTCAAATTTATCTAATGGTAATGGCAGATTGGACTTGGGTCTGCAAGGCTTCAGGTTTGACTCCACTAACTACCAGGTTGCCCGTGAGTTCCTCTAATCGTAGCACAGTCCCAACCCACAAAACTCAGGCTCAGAGTATGAAGACTTGATTTAGGTGCCAGTGATTTGTCATTACGTGAAATTCTACGTTCAAGTTTCACATATGTCTTTTTTCATTCCACTCCTGGTAGATTTACATCCTGATTCTTTCTTTGTTCTGCCGTGTGTATTTAGAACCAGATCCTTTTTCCCTCAGACGTCATTAGAATGCAAAGATATGTTAAATTTGGGAATTACTGAGAGGCTTTTCAAGAGGGAACTTCAGACGATTTTTTTTTCTTAATTTCATTTTTAATTTGACTCATCCAGAGAGACACATTGCAAAAAGGCTGCACAGCCTAAAATAATTAGAGGGCGGTAAAATTTTAATGACAGAGTGGTTTTAACAGTCCTAAAATCTTTGTCAGTTTCATAAAAATGCCAAATTAATGAAGTGGCTGTTTTGTGGGCATTAAACAACATTTATCCCACAGAAAAAAAAAAGTTAGAGGCATTGGACTCCTTTGTCTCTCTGTCAGTGGGCTCTGTAGATATTGAGACACTGCTTGTGCCCGGGCCGTCCTTGGTGCCTCGCTCCAGCACTGACCCTTATGTGAAGCATAAACAACAGATGAGTGAAATAAATGGAACGTTTGACGCGTGTAAACTGTGGACATAAAGCTGTTTGCGCCGCCGCTTTTGCCGCAGCGTTATCTCTGATTGAAAATCAACTCAAATAAGCTTTTTGGAGCGGTGCGCCAGGCCGACAGATTGAGCGGCGACTATGGACTCCGTTTTAAAGATGATTGGGAGGATGATTCACATTCTTTGTCGTTTCCTTCTTCTCAGTTGCCGAGTGTTTCCCGCCACGTGCTTGTTTCCGATTATGACCTCCGTAATTGGAAGTGGAGAGAGGGTGGCGTGAGTGCCCGCTCTAAGTCCCCTTAACCTTTCCCGCGAATGTCCTTCCCTGACTCGTCTCTCCGCAGAGACAGACCTTCAAATAAGGATCTGTTTATATAAGGATTGGATATGAAATCCCCCTACACCAAGGCTATGTTAATGCAGACATATGACCACCGCCCTTCCCCGGCTTATCATCTCTTTAGATATGCAGTGTGTAATATAGCGGAGGGAGGCGGCTTGTGTGTACAGCATCTAAATCCAATTAATTTCCAGGATGCGAACGGTTGCCACTTGATGGACAGCTGGGCAGCCTGGAAGCAGGGGATCTGAAGCTTGCAGCGGGATCTACAGTGGAGAGCCGAGGCGAAATTGATTTCATTGGTGGAGCAGAACGACTCAGGTGTTGGGGAGGTCGGTAGAAACGCTTTCAAAGAGGAAGAGTCAGCGGTGATGATCAAATCCGTGACACACGCTGAAACCCTGTTCATGCGTAGGGCTCCCGGATGCACTTTTCAAGAGTGAGTCATGAAAGAGATTTAAATTTATGGCAGTAGAAATAAGACAGGATGTCTCTGGGTTTTTTCCAGGAACGCTCCTTACCAGAAGCAATCTTTTCCTGGACGTGTTTAAGCAGGCACAGTGGGTGGTTGCCGGCAACCGCCATGCAGCGTTTTCCCTCTCCAAAATATGGCAGAGAATTTTACTGAGACCCCTGTTGTGAATTTTTCAACAGAAATACGGACTCGACATCAAACAGCTTTTCTTGGATGTAGATTAGAGACAGACACCAGTAATCGCGGAGGATACATTTGGATCTTAAAAAGACAAATTAGCTGGTTGAGGGTCCACAGAATCTTCTGCCGGGAGGAGGAAAATAAACAGGAAGCAGACAACCTAATGCTGGCCGACCACGAGTTAACAGATTGGGGAAGATGCTGCCATCTAATGAGAACGAGGAGAAGCAGTGAAGATGTTACGTTGAAGGCAACTTGGTTGATGTGCTAGATTGCTCCATGTAAAAGGATCTTTGAATTTTTATAAACGCAAACTATGGATGTAACATTCCAGTCTGTGGAATAGGTAGGTTAGGCAAATGTCTGTGGCAAAATTTAAGATTTTATTTAACAAAAATATATTGTTTGTATATATCGCCTTTCTTTAGAGAAATGTATCATAATTATATTAACATATATTGCGCGCATATAGAATAGAAAAGTCTTCCATTATCATTATACCCTATGGTACAATGACATAGATATTTAACCGTACGTGATCTAAGAATGTACGGATTGACGTCAGATATTAACTTTTTGACATAATCCTACATTCTGATTTCCAATTCCAAAATCAACCAATACCAACATGATTCTGGTAATATTTATATGTTTTTTTTTTATGAAAAGAAACAGTAACTGGGAGGTCTAGCAGTTAAGGAAGCAGACTTGGGTCAAGAAGGTTTCAGGCTTGAATCCAACAGATGCCAAGTTACCATTGAGGTTCCGACATCCTGACCCACATAACTTCCACCCACAGGAGGGCTCACAATATATGTGTCTGAGTAACGGATTAGCAGATGAAAATATATGAATGGGAGAAGAACAGTTACTGTGCCAACAAACTGTATAAACATGATATTAATTAAATGAGCTGCAATGCTGCCATCTAGTGAAGCAAATCCCAGGCATTGTTAAAACAATGGGCCGAGAGTATAGAAACCTCTTGTGTAATAATGTATGTATTTATATATTTTAACATACCACTATATGTGTCTAAGGGAGTATATACAGTAAATATGTGACCAATGATTATATACACATATATGTAAGTACAGAGCAATTAATGTAAATATCTATATGAAAATGCATGTTTAAGTATAAACAAATTTATGCAAATCCCAGTAAAATTTTGACAATGTTCATTTTTAAATCTAATGTGCTTTCCCAATACACAAAAATAAAAGTAACACAGAAAAACAAAACAAATCTCAGCTACATGACATAACACAAAACAGCCAATGCTATGCAGAAAAGTCTTCGAAGAGAGTGAAAATTCGCAGTGTTTTCTTGTCTTGTCGAACCTTCACCGAGTTGAAGATAATGCCTGACATATTGAAGAACAAGAGAGGGCCTTTCAACGAATTTCAAGGTTTTTCTTCTCTGCGGAACAAGAGATAGCAGCTGCAGCTGGTTATCACCATCTGACCTCAGTAGCACTGACAAAGAGAAATGTTTCCAGATAACTGTGGAGATGTGGTCAGTGCTTAGACTGGCCAGTGTAGGAAACAATAAAAATCAAGATGATTCCCCGGTAAAATCCTTAGCTACAAACTAACATTGCAAAAGATTAAAAGACAGAGTAGAACGAAATGGAGTGGAAGGGAATTCTAACTTCTCCTGATATTGGTAGCTCCATCTATACTAAGTTTGTAAAGTATACACCAACAACTACAATTTAGGCTGCTGCACTTTCCCTCGAAAAGTCACTTTTTTATTCTTTTGCTAGGTTTGCGACTTATACTCAGGTGCGATTTATATAGTAAAATATATGATTTCACATGTTTATTAATTTTACATTAACAGCCACCAGGGGGAACTCTAGCCGTTGTGTTAGCAGTATCTGATATACTAGCACGACACAAAAATGTACATCTTCCTCATTTTACAATACATTTGACGCTTTTATCCATAACAACTTACAATGTAATTAAAACAATGCAGTAGTTTATAGAGAACACACACACATAATTATATATATTTATATATAAATTTACACTGAGACACTAGAGGGCACTACCATCCTGTGGAACATTGTCTGCTTCTGTACATCGCATTTTATAATTATTTCGCTGATGAGACTTCTCTATCGATATGCATAAATATAAATATTTAGATATCTATAGATATATAGATATTACTTTACGACGTTAGTACTACTTTACTGTACTTTTGCCTATGGTGTTTTTGGTTGGTGCAACATGTGGAATCACTTACTATCCCATGACTTACTGTTAGTTTTGAACTTTATTTCAATACTATAAAATAATAAGTATAGAGTTTATATTAACTCGAATATATAATATATATAATGCCATACAACAGTAATAATTAACTGGCGACTTGAGGCTCCAGTCCAACCCGCGGAACCTTCCTAACTGACCTGCGACTGCTTCCAAAATACAAAATCTAGCAATAATAGATGACAAAAATGTGAAGTCCTACTAATATATGATATACTCTACATATGATGTATACAAATTTCCAGTATATTTGAATCCAGTGATTCTCAACTGGTGGGTCAGAGACCATTTTTAAGTGAGTTGCAGCCCTTTGCCCTAAAATTATAAAGATAGAAATGTAAATATATATGTAAATATATGAATGTGAATTGATGTAAATATACTGTATATAGATATGTAATTTACATATACACATGCTTTGTAGTATATGTAAAAATTATACAGTATGTTATATGGTTTCAATAAAACTATGCAGTGCATATGAATACTTAATTTTTTTCATTAAAACTTGACAGAACATGAGCCTTTTTTTTCGTAATGTAAATATAATGTAAGTAAGTAAATGTAATGTATTGCAAACAGAAAACAATGAGGGACAGTTTCTGCGTCTCAGTAACATATAACCCACGTGGAAAACTTTCAGCACTGATCTTGCAGGAACACACTCAGCATCTACGACATGATTTCTGATAATGACTGCTTTTCTTTTCAATTATACCAGAACAGTGTTTCATTAGTGGCCCACACTTTTTTTTTTTTCCCCTCCACTCTTTTCCTTTTTCCTGTTACCAGAAGTCATTCCCACAGTGTAGGCTACTTAAAAAAGCATCTCATGCTGCAGTAAAAACCCTGTAGAGACCTTAAATCTCACTTTTATTACTATATAATGCAATACTCTTAAAGGAAATTTTACTCCAAGTTTGCGCTAAATATATTGTAGCGCGTAATTATGGGTGTGCGTGAAATAGGCAACCACCTCCTCCGAACAACACACATCCGTGAGTGTGAGTGTGTCTTCCTTCTTTATAAATGGAAGACAGGGGAGGTATTAAAATGCAGGGGATGCCATCCCTTCTGGGATAAACTGCTTATTAATCTTGCACTTTCACTTGTGCATCATTTACCCCAGCCATTCTGCCAACTGTGGCCACAACTGGTGTTGTAAATACATAAATGGGTCATAAAAATAGTCTGCTCTTCTGCTGGCATGTCAGTGTAATCACACACTTCCTGCTGCAACTGTTTTCAATAATTTAGGCACTTTATATCACCCTCAGTTACAATGTGAAATGACGTTTATGGCAAAAAAAAAAAAAAACAGCGTGCCGACTGGAACGTTTTCCCTCCAGCTAAAAGCTGGGATAAATGTGTATACTGTCATGGGTCTCTGGCCGGGGAATATAACCCTGAGTTGCTCATGATACCCTAGCCTTGGATTGATGTCGGTAAAGGAAGGATTTTTCGTATCGCGGGGCGATCTTCCAAAAGTTGGTTACTCATTATCTTGGGGCACTCTTATCTAGGGGCTCTAGTGCATATATCTATCTATCTATCCATCTATCCATCTATCCATCCATCCATCCATCCATCCATCTATCCATCGATCGATCGATCCATCGATAGATATATATAGATATATATAGTACCAGTATATATTCTTTTACAAACTGGAAGGAAATTTTTTGGGAAATTTTCCCTCTGCATTTTACCTGTCACCGTAGTGAGCAGGGGGCAGCTAGCTAAGCCAGTGCCTAGGCAACAGTGTGTGGGGACGATATCATGCTCAGTTGGTAGCGGGATTCGAACCGTGAGCCTTGCAGACCCAAGTCTGTTTCCTTAACCAGTAGGCTACCAACTGCCCCAAAGGTTTGTATAGGGAGTTTTTTAGGGCAAATTTCAGCATGTCTTTCTGAACTTTTGTTGGCTCTTTCTTCTTTCTTCCCCTTACCTGCGCTGTTTATCATTTATTTGTCATGGCCAACAGAAACATGTCATTTTTTTTGATGAACATCTGCTTCACACCCCCGGAACACAATCACGCAGGAGTGATTTCTGAGAGATTATTGCAGATAATGTTTTCCTTTTGACAAAAACGTTTTTTCAGCCTCTTCAGTCGTTTAGGGAAAACAACTGAGCTCCTGAGGAGTGACAATGCAGTGACACTCCCTCTCTCCCTGCTCGGAAAATAATCACTAAGAAATTATGAGGTTTTAGTGACAGTTCCTGGAGCTGTAAATGCTTATTTTAGTGCTGACTTCGAACACTATATATGTATTTATGTACAATGAGAAATATATATGTGAATATGCAAATATACATATATACGAAGCATGTAACTGTGTCAAGAAGTATATGAAAAAATATGGAAACATATTTTATATATGTAGATATATCTCTATCTACATATATGGAGATATGTATTTTCATTTCGTTAATATATTAACATTTGTTCATTAATCTGCATCTTCATCTGGTTATCCGTTACAAGGTTGCAGGAGTAACAGTCTAAACAACTGCAAATAAGTATTCTCATATGAACATGTATGAATACATATAGAATATATATATATATGAATAAATGGTATTCCAGAACTGGAAATTGTTATGCACGAAATCAAGATGGCATTTAACGTTATCCATCAATATAGTAAATACTGTATATGTAAACATATAAATCTAAATTTATAGTACATGTGTGTATATATATATATATATATATATATAAAACTATATGTCTGTATATGTATATACTACCTATATGGTTATATAGATACTGTATATATGTACATATAAATATAACGAATAATTGGTTTTTGAGACTAGTTAAGTAGTCTCAATTAAGTAGTAAATTATAAGCATCTCACTTTTCTGCAGCAAATATAGATAATACGAATACGGCTACAAATAATAATTTAATTAGCAAATATATTTAAACATGTAAACAATAAAATAAATAGTAAATATATGTTTACATGTATGTTTACATCCATTTCTATTCATAAAAATAAAATCTTTATGTTTATATTGAGAGATAAATATAGATATAGACTTAACAATTATTAAGTCTATATTTAGTCTATAATTCTTTAGTCTATATTTAGTCTATAATTAATTTTGGTTCATTCTCACCTGAAATTAACACATTTAAATGTATTTTTTTTATTATTCTGTCTATTTTCACCATTTTTTATGATATCAGACTCTGTATCTGTGGCTTATTTTTACTCATAAATATATTGTTACCATAACTGTTACCATAGTCCTATTTTAAACGGTGGTGCGTTTTCCTGACTAGGCCACCCATTGTTTTGTCAGTGTTTCAGCTTAAGCAGAAAATACCACATTCACTCCACCAGCTCCACCTCTGAGCAAAAGTGAATTATCACCAACGGTTTAGCAGAGTTTTACTAATTAATCCAGGACAAGTAGAAGGAAAACGTCTCCACGGCAGCACTCAGTAAATCTGACCCCGGCAGAACATTTAAATCTCTGCGCAAAGTCCAAACCAGAACGGAAAAAAAAAGTCACGGAACAACTTTTGTTTTATTCGTCTGTACCGAATACCAATGTGGTAAAATGTCCGTGGGCGATGAGTGAAATTAAAAGCCAGTGCTGGAAGTGTGATACCCTATGTAAACTTGAGTTTGATGAGTTATGCGACATGTCATTTATTCAGGGTGCCAGCTCCATTATGTGCATAAATCATCATCATTGTGCTGCTCCATCACATTTGCATCCCGGGCTGAAGTGTGCATTATGTTTTCCATTATGTTCTTGTCCGCTCAGTGGGCACAAAAGTAAGAATGCAAGACGAAGGAAGCAGCAACTTAGAGAGTAGCAATTATAATCAAAATGTCAATTTTTTTACATATAAACATACACATATATACTGTAAATATAAACATATATGTGTATGTATTTATAGACACATATACGCATACATGTATATATGTATGCGTATATGTGTTTATAAATACATACACATATGTTTATATTTATATATATGTGTATGTTTATATGTATGTAAATATATAAAAATATATGTACCTATATATATTAAATGCCCTTGTTGAACCATATTTCTGAATGTTATCTCAAAGGATGTGTGGCTTTCCAGAAAATATGAGGCAATTTACCCAGAGTTCAATGGTGCTGGTGTGCCACTTACACATTTTATTGTGCATTACATGAAAGGGCAGGGTCAGCGAGTGGACGTTTGCTGTGCACTGAGCGGAAAAGAGCCGCAGCCTTTACAACAGCAGCGGCGGCGGCAGTGGTGGCAGTGGCAGGTGAAAACCTGGAGATATAGAACCTCATTCCATTCACCCTTCTCTCCTCTCTCTGTGCCTGAGCACACACATACAACATGGTCACGTACTGTACATGCACTCTCTTAAAAATCCATTCCTGGGGGCGGACAGAATCACTTCCTTTTTTCACGCAGCCTTGCATAATTCCTGGCTACACTGCGTAGGACAAGTGGCAGCAGAGTAGCAACATTAGCATCAACAGCAGCAGCAGAAGCAACAGCAACAAAAGTAGCAGCACCATCGGTAGCAGTAGCATCAGCAGCAGCCGGGTTGCCTCATAAAAACCAACTCCCATCACTCCCACTCTGTTTAGAATTGTTTGGCCCCAGAACTTTGCTACAGTAGCAGCAGCATCTACCAGGCTGCCTCATAGTAAACCAACAGAGACCTGTTTAGCCCCATATCTCTGCTCCAGTAGCAGTAGCAATAGCAACACAAGTAGTGTCATCAGCATCACAGGCAGCAGCAGCAGAACCACCACCAGGCTATCACTACGACTCTATCTAGACTTGTTTGGCCCCACATCTTCGCTACACCAGCAGTAGCAGCAGCAGCAGAAGCATCAGCAACAAATGTAGAAGCAGCAGCATCATTAGCAACAGCAACACAAGTAGTGTCAGCAGCATCGCGGGCAGTAGCAGCAGCAGAATCCACCAGGCTGCCTAATAGTAAACCAATTTCTATCACTACCACTACAAACTTGGTTGCTCCCAGATCTTTGCTACAGCAGCAGCAGCAGCAGAAGCATCAGCAACAAATGTAGTAGCAGCATCATTAGCACTAGTTGCAGCATCTACCAGGCTAGTAAACCAACTGAAATAGCCCCCATTCTGTTTTGACCTGTTTGGCCCCTTATCTCTGCTCCAGTAGCAGTAGCATCAGTAGCAACAACAACAAAAGTAGTGGCAGCAGCATCACAAGCAGTAGCAGCAGCAGCAACAGCATCTACCAGGCCGCCTAACAGCCTAAAAGTAAACTAATTCGCATCTCCACCACTCTGTTTAGACTTGTTTGGCCCCAGATCTTTGCTCCAGCAGCAGTAGCTTCAGCATCAGTAGCATCAGCAACAAATGTAGTAGCAGCAGCATCTACCAGCCTCCCTCATAGTAAACTGAATCCTATCACTCCCGCTCTGTTTAGAATTGTTTGACCCCAGACCTTAGTTGCAGTAGATGTAGCATTAGCAGTAGTAGCAACAGCAACAAAAATAGTGGCACCAGCATCATGAGTACTAGCAGCAGCATCTATCAGGCTGCCTCATAGTAAACAAACTGCTCACTCTTTCGGACAGTATTGTCCAGACCTTTGCTCCAGCAGCAGCAGCAGCAGCAGCAGCAGCAGCAACAGCAGCAGTCATGGACTCCTATAGATTGGCGTTGAAGTATGAAAGGAGTTTCCAGATTGACAAGTATCCTGCACCCAGAGAAGGATCATTTCTCAAGGGGTCAGTTCTGCTGACTTTTGGCCCAAACTCCCCTTGGTTGCCAACGGGAATCTAACCCACAAGGCATGAGATTGTGTGGGGGTCTCTGGACCTCTAGCTCATGTAGAGACCGCTGAGGAAAGTAATTACTGCAATGTTTGCAACTGTACTGTCCTGGAGTGAAAATTCGCTCCCTCTCCAACCATGTCAAGACATTTCTTTATATATATATATATATATATATATAAACAGTCATGGAAAAAATTATAAGACCACTCTGCTGTTTTCTTCAATTCCTTGTTCATCTTAATGCCTTGTTCCACTAAAGGTTTATCACCTGGGGGAAACAATGAACACAAAACCATGCAATGACTAAAAGCACTGTATTTCTCAGTACAATGTTATTGCTAGTGATGTAGGAACGGAACTGATTTTTGTCACTGTCGATAAAACCATGCAAAATGGGCAGAAATCAGCTTTGAAATTAATTAATTAAATTAACTTAATTATTAGCCCTTTTTGTTGTTATTATATTTGTCCAGATTAATGTAGATTAAGTGGAAGCAGACTTTTAAATGGACAAGAAATTAAAGAAAGAGTGGTCTAATAATTTTATATATTTATATATATATGGCTAATTATATATATACAGTATTTATATATATATGGAAATCATTTTGTTTTCTGGCATCTTTGATTTAGCCATATAAATATATAAATATATATATATATTTAGCCATATATATATAATTATATATATTTGTGTGTGTGTGTCTGTATACATATATATATACATTCATATACGTGTATGTATAAATATATATATATATATATATATATGTGTGTGTGTGTGTTTGTGTGTCCATATATTATCCATGGGACTCCTTATTCCTAGCAGTGTCCCTACATGGTATTGTTATCTGCAGCAGTAGCTGTTAGTGTGTGTTCACAGCTGGTATCATCAGTGAGTGAGTGCAGCTGGTTCTGAACATGTGTTCATGTGTGTTCACTGTAACACACATACACACAGGCGGCTGTGTGTCCTCCACCCACCCTCCAACCCTGCGGGCGAATACACTCAGACCGGAGCTGGAGAAACTTTATCACACACTGCTTAAGTGTGTGACACTGACTGCAGTCTGTGATGTGTCTATTTATGGCTCTTAAGTGGTCAGTGTGTAGAAGCAGGGAAAACAAGTAGCTCTCCACGGTTCTCCACCGTTTCTACGCGTGGATGAATAATCTATCTCGATTGGTCCGTCGTTTTCAGCAATCTGAACATTCCACCGCATTCTGCACTCCAGGCGCTCAACGCCTGGCCATTCATTAGGGAGAAGAACGCAAAGGCCCAGAAGGAAGAAAGGAAAAATATCAGTTAACATTAAAACAGCACATGGGTGATTGTTCCATACGTTCCCCGTCTTTTAGCTGCTGGCAGAACTCGCAGTCTGTTCCTTCAGCAGCGTTTCCTCTGAGGCTCTGGGAGTTGAGTTGAAAACCTCCGTCTGAAGTGTATGTTCTAATGAGATAAAATAATCCAGGATGATTCTTTACTGGAGAAATTAAAAGTTTAACTATTGGCAGTTTTTGAGTTCTACAAATCAGCTTTATTCACCCCAATCACAAGTAGCCTTTTTGTGTGTGGCAACCCGGTGGATTCTAACCTGAAACCTTGAGAACCTAAGTCTGCTTCCATAACCAGATAAAAAAAAATAAACCCAATTATAATATTTTACTTTTTAACGTCCTGTAATCGCTTACCTGGAAATAAAATCGCCTGTCTAATTCTAAAATAAAAAATGTCTAATTCAGGGATGGGCAAACTAAGGCATGGGGTCCAGATGCCGCCCATTCTGCTTTGTAATTCGGCCAAACAAACTTGTACAAAATATATAATTAATTTGTGATTGATAGATTCCAGATATAAATATTTTTATTAGATTTTAGTATTTTTTTATTTTGCCATTAAGCAGTTTTGAGTCTGTGTTACATTATCTATCTTAGTATATATTATGTATATACTGTATATATATATGCCAATGTGTGTACCACACATTAATACATATACCCACACATATACAGTGCTCATATATATATGAATAGACTTATATATATACATATTTAATATATATATATGTATATATATATATATATATATATACACTAGTATATGTATAACTCAATACATACAGTATATATATCTATATATATCTCCTCCTGTGCCCCTTGGGTCCAAAGGTTTGCCTATATTTTTTAAGTAATTATTATTATTTGGTTAATAATCAAAAATTAAAAGAATTAAATGTCAACCACCATAAATATTTGTAGTCTTTTACAAGATTGTTTTCTTTCCGAGAGACAAAGGAACATTTTGCTTCTTAGAGACAAAAACACTGGTTGTAAGTCATTTTGCAGACTGACAGAATACATAGCATTTTTGCCAAAAAGCCTCACTATAAAACACAGACTATATTGAAATCATAAGCTCAGAGCTTTACCTGAAGAAATACTGTAAATGGTTTTCAAATTAAGGCATAAAGGCCAAGATGTGGGAAATAATGGTGAAGATTATGAAATCGCTCCAACTACTTTATAGATGAGATGCACTATATCCTTCAGAGAGCGGCCTGTAGGCCAGCAGGCGTAGTAAAAAAAACTCAGTTGTTTGCCTTCAACCCCAGACAGCTGTAAATTCTCGAAGTCATATCCACATCTATAGGTATAAAACTCACGCTCGTGATGGAGTTCTTTACACCTGCATGTTTGCCGAGCTAACATTTAGCGCAGCAATTGGGTCCTGTCACTGCTGACGGATGCTCGGGTTGGAAAACCGCAATATTGGCATCCAAACAATAGGCAGCGCCGTAGTGTGAGGTTTACCTCAGGAGAAATGTAAAAATCATGTTCAAGTGAGGACATTGCAGACTGAGCATAAAAAAAAAGGAAAAATATTGGAGAAGCAGGAGGGGGGAGGTGTAGAAGAATTGCAGATTGCCCTGTTTTGCTCCCCAGTTGTTTACACACCGTGCTGCCGAGGCTGTAAATTCTGAAGGGCTGAATCGTATTGGTCATCATCTCGCCGTCAGCCATGGGTCCAGAATGAGTTGTTCTAACGCTAACCTGTCTGATCGGCGAACCTCAGGCCTTGAAACCACACTTGTACCTGGTTGTCTGCACCATCACTGTCAGAGCTTCAGTTTAGTTTAGGTGCCTGAATTGGAATTACTATTGCTGGAATCACACATTGGGTCTTCAGTTTTTAGGACAGCTGCACTATGTCAGTTGAATCGGAAGTAAGGTGTTTTGGTAAAAGCTAATATCCTTTAACAATAAAGAATACAGTATTTTCTGAACTTTAAGACGCAGCGGATTATAAGACGCACCTTCAATGAATGGCCTATTTTAAAACTTCAAACCTAACTTCATATCTAAAGGACACCGCATTAAAAGGCGCATAGAATAGAAGCTAACAGTAGTGGCATTCATGAATCCCTCAATTTTTTCTTTTTAAGCATATAATATGGCATCCAACATGCCCCACTCTGCCAGGCTCCATTGTTGTTTTGTGTATTTAATGTTAAAATACATTTGTGAATTCCGCAAAATACATTTGTGGGTTGGTGCTTGTGCATTTATTCTGAAAGTGCATTTGTGAATTCCTCCGAATACGTTGGTGGATCTGTGCTTGTATATGTGTTCTTTATGAGACTATTCTGGCTCCGTACTTTTGGGGTCTTTAAACACATGGAAATGAGAATGCACGTGCAGTCACATATATCCCAGCAGACACCGCACGCTACTTCTACGAGAGAAAATTGAGTCGACCGCTGCTTCCCGTAGTTGCTAGACCTGTTGCGGCTCAGTATTGATCCATATATAAGGGGCACGGGATTATAAGGCGCACTGTCGGCTTTTGAGATAAGTGAAAGCTTTAAGGTGTGTCTTATAGTGCAGGAAATACGGCAATATTTTTGATCAACCCCATCTTTTCTGACGTCACATCAGAAAGGGGTGAGAAAATAAAGGAGACTGAAGTTTAGACTTGTATGGGGGACAGAACGCTAGTGTAGAAGTTTTTTATTTTTGGCTTCCAATTTTTGGTGTGTCTTCTTGGGGGAGAGACTAAAGCCAATCATAGCTATCAATTTAGGCTAGTGTACTTCTTACAATTTTGCCACAACTTTTTAGCCGTAAGATCAGCGATCGGAACCGATTGTTGGCTTGAGTCATTCGTTTTCAGTCAAGTGATTATCACCTCACGATCACCCCTCAATTACCTCCCCTTTGGTTGAAAATCAAACATTTTGTAATCCTGCAGATTTACCCCCTCCACCTTGCCACACTGCACATGCACATAGATACGGGAGGAGTAAACAGGTAAACAACAGGGGGCACCGTGACAGAACTGACAAACTAAAAAAAACACATCTGTCAAGACATTTCCTGGTCCATACACGTTGTTGTAGTTACCTTTTCCATTCTGTGTCTGATCACAGAATGGCACAAATTGTCAGGGAAATGAGTTTTTGTTTGCTGATCATTATTCTCATTGTGTCTCGGAGACAAACTGTGTGTTACCACGCATCATCCACTACCAACCTCTTCTTCTCTTCCTTCTCCGTGGATCACAACTGCATTCTTGCCTATATTTACATTTGTTATAAGTCTATCACCCGCCTATCAGCAAGCTGGATGCAGGGACAGCAGAAATGACACTACACCACACTAGCTTCCTTTGGGTGGTGAGCAACTGCCTTAACTGGGACTCGAATTGGCACCTGCCCTGGAGTCTCACCTATTGACGCCTTTATCCAAAGTAGTTCTGGCTACAGGAGTCGGATGTGTCGTGCATCATCCTACAGTGTGATTGGTCCAATCACATCTATAGTCTGATCGTACAGTTTGAGAACACCAGTCCTGAGGCGTGAACTGATCATCTCTGAAATTTACCTTTACAGCGTGAACAGCATATTGCCGCCGTCATTACAAAAATTAGCACAGTGTATAGAGACAATTCACTCACACTTAGGGATTTCCGATATAACATTTACCGATACTGATAATAACCAATATTGCCCAAACACTTAATTTCCGATACCGATATGAACCGATACCGATATAGGCAGCTAATTTCCCCTTTATTTAGATTTAGTGTGATACCAGACCAAAGGCATTCTATAAATAACTGTGTACAACATAAACACACTACTTTAATATAAGTTATGGAAAAATGACACTTTTTTTTTTTTTTTGCTTAAAGTCACTTAAAGCTGTCCCTTTAAGTGACATCATTAATCACGTGCCGGTCAGAGTGTTAGTACTACTGACTCAGTTCGTCATGAGGAAGTCCAGTGTATTTGCAGAGATCGCGGTTTTGCAGGATTGGATTAATAATGTCGGTGAACAAAACAATACCGATATAATCTGATATTAAAAATTATGCTTATATCGGCCCCATATTTATCCGTGGACCGATATATTGGACATCCCTACTCAGTTAATTTAATTCAAAAGTATTGTTAAAAAAAAACTAAAAAAAAAATGATGCCTTGTTTAATTTGATTTTCATAATAAGCAGGTCCTCACACAGTCTTAAGTTGTTATTGACCCGCGGGGACTTCCATTCATTTCTTCCCACCTTCCTTCCTGTTTGTATCACTTTCCACCATCATGTCAGCGGTGTTGGATGTTCCCGTTTCAGTCCTGACCTTGCGGACCTGATGCTTTTATTCCTGTCCAAAGTGTTAGCAGTCTGGCGGAACACTAACTGTGAACACATTTTGGCTCAGCAATCACCAAAAAGGCGGTGAGGGAGAGGAATTGATCTGCCGACTGGCGGCACAGTAAACAAAGCCTCCGTGTCCCTGGAGTGCTCAGCAATTATGAAGAGCAAGAAGAAGAGCTATAAATACAGAGCAAACAGTTGGGAGGCTAGCATGGCGGTATTAGGGCCTCTGCGAGAAATTAAAGTCGTAATTTTATGAGGAAAAAAAGTCACAACGTTACGAGAAATAGCCGCAAGTTCACGTTAAAAAAAAATATAATAGTGGTTTTATTAGGAAAAAAAATTGTCAGGAAAATGAAGTCATACATTTGTGATATTAAAGTTGTAAATTTGGATAATTTGTTTCGGCGGCAACAGTAAAAAAAAGACAATGTTACAATAAATTGGTGAGTGTGATTGCACAAAATTGCATATTTCTATGCTTTCTTTTTTTTTTTTTTACAACATGATCCCACTGTGGAGGAATTTTTGTGTTAATGGCAGATTTGCAAGCTGCCCACTGGGGGTGCTAAATATGTAGCTTTTTTGGGAAATTAACCTTTTTAGGCATTCCTCATTTCCTTGTCCCTTTTTCATGGGTTGCCACAGAGAGTCAACATTTTCAATCTCCCCCTGTTCATTCTTCTACCAATGTCTCCACTGTCCCTCTTCTGTCCAAACCATCTCCAATCTGTCTTCTCTAGCTTTTTCTCCAGACCTTCCTCTCTGTGTTGTCCCTCTAATCACCTCATTCCTGATCCTGTCCATCCTTGTCTCAGCATCTTTAACTCCTCCACCCCCAGCTCTGCCTCCTGTCTCCTGCCTATTGTCTCTATCCATGATCATGACTGGTCTCATAACCCTTGTTAAGCGTGGAAGATGTGATTCAAACACTTGGACAAATGTGTTTTTTTTTTTTACTTTATCCATATAAATTTTAGACTTTTCTATCAATGTTTCAACATTGTCTTGTAAATAAGTTACTTTTTACCTCATTGTCTCGATACTTTGCCTCATAACACATCTGAAATGATTATTTTCAGAGCCACATAATCCCTCTCACCAATCCCTGTGTCACTTTTTATCAACTTATTCAATCTGCTGTGTCGTTCATCATCTTCTTCATTGTCACCCCATTGTTTCTGCCCCTCTGTGGTGAAAATCTATTCATGCCACATTAGATCTATCGTCCCGCGGCGCACTGCAGAGATGGATATATGAATAGCATTTAGAGAAAATAAATTGATCTGCGACGCTTGTCCTTCGGGGTGGGGGTGGGGGGTGGTGTTAGGTGACATTGGTTACTGTCAACAGTCTGTTCTATTTCTATTTTAGCAAAGCGCCATGGGTGAAAATGTTCTCTTGAGGTCCATTGGAATCGAAACGAGATGGGCTATTACCCTTCAGTGTGATATTTCTGAGGCGGTGGAAATGAAAAGAGTTCTCATTTGTGCCGCGGTGATCTGGTTATTGGTCTGATGCACATTGTCAGCGGTTCACATTTGTCAAATGCTAAGTATGTTTGGAATATTAAGTCGTGTACCGTATGGGAAATACAAGGCCACGGAAACGCAATATTAGTAAAGGTAATGCCCTGTCATTCGTCTTTTTGTACTTTTCCGCCATTGATAAATCTTCG
Organism: Paraplagusia blochii; assembly: GCA_016785265.1. NCBI lineage: Eukaryota > Metazoa > Chordata > Actinopteri > Pleuronectiformes > Cynoglossidae > Paraplagusia > Paraplagusia blochii. Next base: position 42,477 of record JAFBJS010046364.1, on the reverse strand, counting down.
AGACGGGTAACAAGCCTAAAACAAACAAATCCTTTATTTCTCTCCACTTAAGCCGGCTCAGGTTTCGACCTTCTTCTGTTCTCCAATGAGCAGCTGAGTTATGGAGCCCATCTGCCGAAAGGGTCGCAGTCAGCAGAAAAGCAACGTTCCTGCTGCAGGGATTTCAATTATCAATATACCATTTAATTTCGCTGCTGCCAGGCCCTACAGGCTGGCATGGCGACAGGACGAGATGGAGAACGTTATTCGTCAAGCATATCAGCAGATAGCTGTAATTTGGATTCGTGCTGCAACGGGGTTCAAACCGGCCCCCATTTATCAAACAGTACTTGGAACATGTTTGAATTCATACAGAGTGATTACACAGGCGCCGTTCTCAGTTTTTATGAGATGGGGTTGATGGCGGTCTAGGATGTGTTGCCCGCTGTAGGAGCATCCCTGCTCTGTGGAGGAACATGAGGACAATTTGTCTTGGACTGTGATGAATGGTCCGGACCTGTTTGGTGTACCACAGTTCACCTCTGATCTGGTTTAGGACGGTGGACAGCGGCAATGTGGAGTTACTCATGGGTTTACAGCTGCAATCGTGATCTCGGTCATGAGGACTTCCCCAATATCGGGTCACAGGGTGGTCTTCTCACCTCCTCCTTTATTTTGTTATTTTTTATTTGACTGGCCTTCAATTTGTCTGTCCTTAGTGCGAAACTCCAGGCTTCATCTCCTGGGTAAGTTTGAATCCCAGTTAGGGTTGTTGACTTCCAGTAGATTCACCACCTGCAGGAAGGTGCAATGTGATTTGGGTGGCAGTTGTGGAGATTGCTGTCCCGTCACCTGCTGACGGATAAGGAGATAGATGGATGGACAGACGGATATTTATTCAACTTTATTTCAAGCAGTGGTAAGGGACCTGGGTCCTTAAGGCTTCATGTCAAGTAGCCACTGAGGTGCTCTTAACATAGCACCGTCCAAGCATCACTTCCAGTCAGCTCACCACAGGAAGGCTCACAATATGAGCTGTGAGATTTGGGTGGCAGTTGTGGAGACTGCCGACCCCTCAACCAGGACACAGATACAAAGGTGAAACTGGATAAATGGAATTTGAATTAAACGACCTGTTCATCCATCCATCATTATCCTCTTATTCAGTTCGCAGGGGTAGGAGTCTCCACAGCTGCCACCCAATTCTCACTGCACCCTATCAGCCCTTTGTGAACCTTCCTGCCGGTGGTGAGCCGTCAGGAACGTGCCAACCGCCCTAACCAGGATATGTCCAGAAAGTGAACTGATTGGTTGAATGACACAGTCATGTGTTCTGTGATGCTGGGTGATCTCTTCTGAATGGCTGAGTGAGGACCACATGGTTCTTGACCTCACTGAGGTAGAGGAAGGAAAATTACCAAAACAGTCACTTGCCCTATAAAGGGTTAAGGAGTATTTACGACACAAGCTCTTTAACTAGCTCTATGGTGGCAGTTGGTGGCCTAGTGGTTAAGGTCAGCAAGGCGTCTGGTTCGAATCCTCCCTACTGCCAAGTTACCGCTGAGCATGGTATCGCCCACACTCACAGCTCCGCGGGCATTCAATTTAATCTTTAATTCCCAGCCTCATTAAGACTAAGTTGCTTAATGTGTTTGGATTTGGACAAACTAACCTGCAGGTTTCTTAAGAAAATGGATACTGAAAATGATAGTTTTTGTAAATTTACAAATCAGTCTTTATTTATACTAATTTCTGTATCTCAAAACCAGACACGCTGTGTGGTAGGACAAAAAGGTAACAGTCAGAAAAGATTCCAAACTGTCACCCTGGCATTAATAAAGAAAATCTAATTTGAAAACAATGAACCACCTGCTGCCCACGCCCCCAACTTTGGGAAGCATTGTTGTAGCTTAATGTAGTGTATAGTGTATGTCAAACAGCTGAGTTGCCTGTTGAGTTGACAGTGACAAATCACTTCCGTTCCTACATCACTAGCAATAACATTGTACTGACAAATACAGTGCTTTTAGTCATTGCATGGTTTTGTGTTCATTGTTTCCCCCAGGTGATAAACCTTTAGTGGAACAAGGCATTAAGATGAACAAGGAATTGAAGAAAACAGCAGAGTGGTCTAATCATTTTTACCATGACTGTATAAGATAGAGAGACAGACGGACAGACAGACAGACAAACATACATACGTGGCAGTCAGTATTAGAACCTGAAGCCTTGAGGACACAGGTCTACTTCAGGTCTAATCTACAGAAATTAAATTATGTTAAATTATTTAATCACCTGGAAATTTCACCTGGATGGGCAAACTATGGCCTGGGGTCCAATTGCGGCTCTTTCAGCATTGTAATCTGGCCCACCAAACAAATTATAAACATGGATGGATAAACAGCTAGAACACTATTAATTAAATGAACCTCATAGAAAAATAAACACTGAATCCGCACTTCTCATTGTAGTATAAACCTTGCCAAACTCAGGCCCGGGGTCCAAATCTGGCCCAATTAAGTACAATTATATGTGGCCCGTGATATGAGCCACCTGTATATAGACCCTATATTTGGACCGACAATCTGGAGTATAAGTGCTGTTTGGGTTATATTGCAGCACATACTTTTATCATTAGTTCTGTTTTTGGTCTGTGGAAAAAAAAAATTCCATTATTGCCATCAATCTTTTAATAAATATGAAGTTTGACCTGTGGATTTGTCCCAGTATTTAATTTGTCCAACTGTGATTTTCAGTTTGACAGCCCAGCAGTGGAGCTTTCAGACTGCTGTCGTGCTTCTCTGGTCTCTGGATTCACTTAGATGAGGATTTGGTTCCTGTTGACCTGACATCACTGCCTGGGGCAAAGCTGAGAAGGCTGATGTGGTTAGATTGAACACACTCTCTCTTTCCACAAAGTCTTTCTCTAGACCTTCAGTAACCACAGAGAGACGGCTTGAATATGTCCACGCTTCGTCCCACACAAACTCACCAATACCTGAGACGTGGCGCACACGCCGCGCCGTCGACCTGAAACTGTTCAAGCGCTGCGCAAAAACACAACTTTCACTTAGTGCCTGGCGGTGGAGCAGGGAAGGTAATAAGTGAAGCATGAAGTAACTTTCCTGTTTGTACAGTTCCTGAGGCTGAAATGTGTCAAAGTGAGCAGAGATGAGGCGTCTCAGCCATGAACCGCTGCCTTCGGGGAAAACTCCGAAAGCTTCGCTCTAATTGTCATTAGCTGAAGGTTTACAGAAGGGATCGGGCGTGACAGGGATATTCATGTGGTGAGAAAGGGTTTTACAAAAGAAGAAGTTTGTAGGTACAGGTCTGTCTGACAGTTAGATGAACACTTCTCTGTACCTGTCTGTCTGCACCTGTCTGTCAGGTGACAGTCAGTCAGTGTGTGCCTGGGTGAAGCCTACTCTTAAACACCACTTAATTTTGAATTTTTTGTTTTGAGTTTTCAGCAGTGTAGAACAGTGTTTCCTAACCAGCAGATACAGTAAATTACCAACCAGTCATGAAAAATATATGTAATGAACTAACTTACTAACTTACTCACTAACTTACTAACTTGATCTCAAACCTGGGCCTGTTTAGTTGAACACAAGGCTGATGTACCTTCAGGGATTGAAGAAAGAATATCTTTTTACAACAACTGAGTCACTCTCTTTGCGCTTATCTGCTGATGCGTTGCAGGGGCAGCAGTCTCCATTTGGCACCACCCAAATCACACTGAAGTCTCCAGCCCCTTGTGAGCCTTTCTGTAATGCGCAGTAAGTCCACTGGAGGCGCTAACCGCCCTAATAGAGTTTGTCTTTGGCCTGGAGGTGAACCCTGGAGTTCCACTCTAATGACGAGAGATATGTCCTAAAATGACTCTCTTTTTGTATTTGTTCATGCTTTTACTGACCACTAGTGGAACAGTGTTCAACTGTCCTGTCTGACATTATACATTAGAAAGAAAAAGACACATTTTTTTTAGTTTTTGGATTTTTGAAGATGGGGTTACATAATGAAGGGGTGAGACACACTTTTCAGAAAGTTAATTAGGACAATTTTAATAAACTTGGCAGAAAAATACAGTCATAATCTAAGAGTTTTTGTGGAAGAAAAAAAAAATCTAACACTAAATCTCGGATTCTATTAGTTTGGTGTTGAAACCTACTTTTAGTGCTTTACATATGTGCCAGAAGCAAAAAAAGATGTCAAAACTCAACAGCCCACAAAATGAACCTGGCTGACTTCTTGGATGCCGGAGGGCAGCTCCCCGAAGAAGCAGTTTTCAAGATGAAGGTCCATTTTGTGGGCCGATGAGTCGTCAACTGGTTGCCCAGGGTAGAGTGCCACGCAGGAGTTTGACCTACACTGGAAAATAAATCTCTTTAAATAGATAGTAGAAAATATAGTGAGCTATGAGGAGAGGAAAATAATCATCTTGAACAATATGATTTCTTTCTTGTGAGTTATAAAAAGTACGGTAGATCAGTGGTGCCCAACCACTGGATCCCAGTCCGTGGGTGAATTGGTGCCGGACTGCAGAGAAATAATGTTTCCTTTTGGCCCCATCTGGCTATTACTTCCACCTGATCCATACCAATATCAACAAAATGATTCCGTCATCAATAAGGTACTATATTTGATTAGGAAATGTTTTCTCAGTGAAGACAAGATTCTAACCTTTCTGCATAACTTTTTGCTTCTGGTCTGGTAGCAGAAAGTTATAGGCTGTGTGCACTTGAGAAATCCTCGTTGTGCCCTTGCACAGTTAATTCGGGTAGGAAGATTTTATAGGTAGGAAAATATTTCAGAAACACCGGAATTTTAATTTTATCAAGGGGTATTTATCTGCCACAACTTAACGACTGGTCCGTGAAAATGCTACGAGACATTTAACTGGTCCGTGGCGCAAAAAAGATTGGGAAACACTGCAGTAGATGATTTCTTCATCTTCTTATCCATCACCAGGGGTCTCCACATCTGCCACCCAAATCACACAGCATCATACTGTGATCCTTCCTGTAGGTGTTGAGGCCACCGGAAGTTATGTGGGTGGGGATAGTTTTTCAGCTGGTGGATGCAAACCTGAAGTCTTACTGACCCAAGTCCACTTCCTTACCCGCTAAGCAACCTCTGTGGTTATTTCAGCTCCGGTTAAAAACCAAACACCGACACGTTGGCTGGAGACTTGTTAGTTAACATATTCTGGTCTTTAATTACGGGATATAAATCAGAGGTGACTCGACGCCGGAGTGTTTCCTCATGAGGAGTCAAGGTAGAGTGTGAATGGAGGGAATCACACAGGGTCGATTGTCGGCTGTAAACCGTCTGTGGGTCATGAAAACAAGATGAGTTGTTATTACCATTTTTACGACCTCCTTCGTTGATCTCACGCTGAACAAATCAAAAACCCTCGGTAATTAAGTTCTCTGATGTGCCTCCGTCAATGCATAACGCTCGGAGATGAAAGCCGGCAAAGAGCATCAGTCAAGGACGGAACTCTGAAGACTTGAGGGACTGGAAGGGAATGTAGTTATGTAAGGATTACGAGTTCTCTGTTTTCTGGCCTTGTGCTTATACCACATGTACTTTATATATACTGCAGTACACTGAAGTATTAAAAGAAATCCTGAATCTGCAGTGGTTACACACCGGTGATGATAACAAGGAGATGGAGCAAGTGTCAATGTGTAAATCTGCTAACACCGTGAGAAAAGGAGGCCATTCTCTCTGGTCTCTTGGCCAGAACGGGTGGGGGCTCAGCTCATAGAGAGCCTTACTGATACCATGGGGCGACACCAGGGGGGTGTGATGGTGCAGGAGGTTCCAATGGTCTGGAACGATGTCCCGTGCTGTGTTCACTGTCCACTGAGAGAGAGAGTCATTATCATGGACCACTGTAAGGTTCAACAATCCCAGGTGGAGGTGTCCCCACTGTTAGCCACATCCTAAGGAAAGTTTTCTCTTGTAAAACTCTTCAAGGTTTTATATTTTGTGGTTTAAATATGATGAAAAACTTGAGAAGTCACTTTTAAAGAATACCAAGATATGTGTATTTTTCCTCAGATTAGCGCCTCCCTCTCCAGTCACGATCGTTGCGGTTCAGAACCAACGATGTAAAAAAATCGTAAAGCAGAGGCGGGGTTGTATAAAAATATTGACGTATACATTACACCTTTACAACGCCCCCGCCACCATCCCCTTTTGTCAACACCCCCAGACTGTATTACCTTTTCCCACACAGCTATTTGACAACAGAGAAGGAATAAAGAGTAAATGGGTTTGTCCAACAGAACAGGGGACAGGATGAGAAATGCTGCCTTGCATGAGCCAATCAGAGTGAGAAACAGAAGAGCATGACCAATTAGACAATAGTACACTGAGTACCCACTCTATTAACCAATAGTATGCTCTTGTACAAACTAGGTATGAAAGGGGTTACCACAGATCGATTGCAAATGCCCTTATCCCATTTTAAAAGCAAGAATCCACATTTTTGAAGACCAAACTTATGTATTTTTTTTATTTATTTCTAGAACTTTATTAATCCCTGCGAAGTATCCTTCTGGAAATTATGCCTGTGCATTTAACCCATCACCATAGTGGGCAGGGCCCCCGGGGAGTAGTGTGTGGGGATGATCAATGCACCTCAGCAGTAACTTGGCGGTAGGGGGATTCGAACCTGGTGGCCTTGCGGTCCTAAGTCCGCTTCCTCAACCACTAGGCCACCAGCTGCCCCAACGTATAGAGTAAATTTCCATCTGGCAGCAGTCTCCACAACTGGCACCCAAATCACAGCGCGCCGTACGGTACCTTCCTGCAGGTGTTAAGGCACTGGAAGTCAACCACCCTAACCGGGATTCGAACTTACCCAGAGGGTGAACCCTGTTGTTTCACCCCGGAGACATTGCCTCTGGGCCCAAGTGAAGGTCTTGGGGTAAATTTCACAGGATTTAAAAGAAAATAGAGATGTTCTTGGGGAGCAAAAGGGAAATTACCATCACTTGATATGCACACCAAGGAGGTAAACTCAGAAACACAAGGAAATGAGCCAAGGAGTACAGACCACTTATACACTACTGACCCATAGCTACGATCTCAGACACTTTGACAAATGATCACGGACTCTAAGGCTCTCCCTACTGGTCACTCTGTATCACGGTGATGGATCCAGGTCCTGAAGATACATCACAAACCATCACAACAATCTTGTATTTGGCTTAGACAAGTTATTTCAGTAGTATTTAGTGTTCCCAGATCTCTAAAGATAAACTGCTTGTACAGTACTAGGTTCTCCGTCAATATATCAAAGTTAACACCGGCCCAAAGGTTCACTAACCAAATCTGATTCCGGTCTAATTACAGCAGATACGGTTCTGTTTTTCCGAACAGCTGCTGCCGTGATATTCTGGACAAATAAATGATCCTCTTTTGAGCGGAAATGAAACATTTATAATACACAGCTCTACAGTGGTTAAATAGGTGTAAATGCATATAACCAACTGGTGGCAGCGGTCAACTGGTCAACCAAATATATTCTTGGCCTTTGTTTGGTGGAAAGGCCAGACTTTAAAGCTTCGATATCCAACAGCAGCTCATAAACAACATATGCTCACAACATCCATGGTTACCCCGGAGGCAGATTCAACCTTGATTGTTCACAGCAGATGTTGTCGGGTGGGGGAGGGGGCGGTCTGTAACAGGTCCAAATTGGCATTGATTGGCTTTTATATCGGGCGCCGGTGTCCAGCGTTTAAACGTATCTGCGTTACGGTAAATTCAATTACAGCATAAAAGTGTGGCAGAGTTTCCCCGTGGCCAACGACCAACAGTTTTCATTGTGCAGATGTAGCATTTTGGCAAAGTCCATGTCCTGGTAAAAAAAAACTTAGAATGCAGTTGGTTGATTTCGACAGTGTAGTGGTTGGCAGGTCTGAGAGAGCGGATGGTCCTGGGTTCGACTCTGAGAGGATTTACAAACATGGTGCTTTTCAGTTAACAGCAGTCAAGACAACTGCTGCTGTAAATACAATAATTGGGTTCAATAATTCATTCATTTGTCATTTTTATTCTTTTATATTTTGCCATACCTGTGTACGTAAAACACATTTTTCGATAAGAAATGTCTCATGTTGCCTAGTATTTGCAAGGACATTTTGAGCATATATATTTTTTTATGTATTTATTTATGTATTTATCTTCAAGTAATTAGGCCTCTGCATTTAACCCATCACTATAGTGAGCAGTGGGGTAACTTGGCGGCGGGGGATTTGAACTGGGAGCCTTGCGGGCCATAGACTGTTTCCTTAACCACTAGGCCCCAACTGTCCAAAATCATATCAAAGCATATGCAACTTTTTGTTCAAAAATATATTAATTGGCTACTTGTATAGTTTAGGTTGTTGTGAGTGATAAATTGAAGAAATAAATATATTTAGCAATAACACTACACCCACATTTTTGTCTTGTGAGCTTCTTTTAGAATTACTATGCTAAAGTGACCTACCTAGACTGAAAACTGTAAATATATTTACATATATAAATTGGATATCTTACACTCTATATTAACATATAACATGAATGGTATTCTGTCTAACTCAATACATTTGTTATTGTCACACAAAATAGTGATTACCATCTTGAAATACAATTGTTTTCCTAGTTTTATTTATGTGATTGTTTTATGTCATTGCTCAGGATCTACCAGCACTTTGTAGATCTACTGGTAGATCCCAATCTACCTATAGGACAAATGAGATTGAAAAGCTTCACCAATTTTTTTGCCTACGATTCAACAGTCCTGATTTGGCCTGCTGGTCACATGTTGATAATCACTCATCTTCTCTTTGATAAAGCTGTTGATAAAGTCCAAATTCCGTTCCTTCATGTTGTATTTTGAAACTCAGCTGCTTCCATCAACTCGTACAACATGACGTAACAGGCACAAAAAGAGGAAACCTGGATTGTGCACGAAATTTTATGGTGTTCCGGGGAGTATGAATTTTAAGGAGTCAAGGTTTAGAGAACAAAGACCTTGTTTGGATTGCACTGAAAAATTCGGGAACATTTTTCCGTGACTCTTTGACCATCTTTATGTTCCTTCTCTGTGTACTTTATTCAGCCTGACACATTAACCTCGCAGTCAACCGCGTCCACACTCCCTAATATATTACCGACTGCAGACCATTTACACACACTCGGATGCTTTTCTTTGCCTCAATACTCGCCTGATGGTTTGAAATTCTATTATGCAAATTAACAGCTAAGGTCAAGACACAGAGGCACTCCGCCGCTCTTCATCTGTGTGCTTTGGAGAATAATTATGTTCCTTAAAAGCATATCATTTAGGCCCTTTTAGGACGAGGCAACCATTGTGCACTTGAGAGTGTAGAGGGCGCTGATGGACGGAGTAGCTGTACCACGTACAGACAGTGCATTGAGATGTGAAAGGCTTTTATTTGGAACATCTGTGCGATGATGTCATTGTTCACCACACTGACAGGCTTCCACGGAAACTTTTCCGCAACTGTGTCAGAGTTTAATCTTCCTCCGTGGAACCCATGTGACCTTTTTGCAGCTCTGTAGGCAAACAGAATATCAACGGTTGTGTCCAGGACAAACGCAGCCCAGCATTTGGTCTGAGACTTTCTCAGTCAAAAGCCAGACAGGGCCAATAAATCAAACATGTTGCAAGGGGACGACCATCAATCACTCCTCAAACTACCTTTTTGTTCCCATTTCTAGGAGGAAGTGGGATTCATTGTACAAAGCCTCAGGAGAGGAGTTAAAAAAACATCTCTAACCTGATATCTGGACACATTACCAGTTTATTTAGATAGATAGATAGATAGATAGATAGATAGATAGATAGATAGATAGATAGATAGATGTAAAGATTAATTGATTTTTTTTTTAGATTTTGCAATTTAGATTTTTCCCTATTTACTTGGTACAAAAGATGGACGGATGGACGGACGGACGGACGGATAGATAGATAGATAGATAGATAGATAGATAGATTCCCCTCTACAACAGCAGTCTCCATGAGTGGCACCCAAATCACACTGCACCATGTTAGCCTTCCTATGGGTTGTGAGTGTAGTGGAAAATCAGGTCAGGATAGTGCAACGATCAGAGTATCGTCCAGACCCACATGTGGCAACCTTGCAAAGTAGATTCAAGCCATGCAGTTCACTTTCTTAACCAATAGGTGGCCTATACTGCTGTGCGTGTTTTTAAACACTGTTTCTTTTAAGTAATAGTTCCAGTCTTCCTATCAACTGTGTTTTTCTTCACCATATTTTACATAAGGAACTGGCAGAGTCTCCCTCTGAACATTGAAGCTGTCTGCCAAACGAGCCGCGCCTAAAAATGCTGTCAATCAGCGAAGCAGTGAGGCGTTCAGAAAGGCTGCCTCCATCTGTCCTGTAGGAGAGAGAGATGCGCTTGATGAACACTAAAGGTCATTCAATGATGTCACATTTATATTGATGTCATGGCCGAAGGCGTTATTGATAGATAACTGTCAAGAAAGGAGCTGTGAGAAATCTAGGTCTGGATTTGAGTCGTTTTTTTTTTTTTTTCTTACTTGTCTGTGAATGAGGTAGAAACAACAGGACTGCAGTGAAATCAGACTCATTCAAACAGAATCATAACATCGGAGTGAGCTCAGCTGGGTTAAGCCCCACGCACACAGGGAGGATTCAGCATGCGCCCATTGCTCAGCGCCAGATTCTCATCGTGTGCGCGTAAATTTACGTGAGCCATTTGTCCCTCGAGGCCATGAGCAAAATATCGATCGCGCTCGATTTTTCTCTCGTCGCGAGTGAACAAAGTCTCATCGTGCGCGGGCTACGTCAGCATCTTTCTCACTACAAATGATTTGTGCGCATGCGTTACAATGATGTTACAACAAGATGGCAACCAGCAGCAACTTGTTGAATGAAACGATATTAGAAGACAAATTCGTGGATCTTTGGCAAGACCATCCTTGTCTGAATAATATTCAACAACAACAACAACAATAAAAATACCTCTTTGTCTTCGGAGTCCGCGTTTTTAACTTATCACGTGACCTGGGAAATCAGCTGACTTACTAGTGAGACGTGAGCAGAATTCTCAGCGTGTGCGGGTGTACTATCAGCGTGCCGATGGCTCAACGACTTCAAATCCTGTTTATTTAAACATTTGTGTTGAGTTCATTCATTCCTTCATTTTCTTCTGCTTGTCCGTTGCCGGGTCGCAGGTCACTGCTGGCGCCACCCAAATCACATTGCACCATATTGTGAGCCTTCCTGTGGGTGGTGAGCCCACAAGTGATGTGGGTTAGGACGATGCTATGCTCAGAGCACCTCAGTGGCAACCTGGATTTGAACCTGAAGCCTTGTAGACCCAAGTCCACTTCCTTAACCACAAGGCTGAAAAGAAATTTGTGATAGAAAACAAAGGTGGAGACCAATGCCTGACCACATCCTAGTCCACTTCCTTCACCACTAGGCCACCACTGCCCCATCTCAGTGTCATGTTGACTATTGTTATTTTTCTATAAGGCATGGATATCAGGCAGCAGTCACATCGTGTCCGCTCGGTCATCTTCAGCGGTCACTTAAACGCATTTGCATTAATGTCACTTATTTGCTTTTGCAGAAGGCAGCCTCTCTTTTCCCGCTCTTGTTGCTGTGACGGATATTGTTTTGCGAGGCTCACGGAGCGAGTCGGGAAACAGAATTGTCTAATGTACCGTACAGCACAAAATGTTTCATAAATGTATTATTTGCCTTGATGTGACTGCCTCGCGGCGCATGTGTAGCTTCACTGTTTGGCTAAGCCGCCGCTGCACCCTTCAGTGCAATAACTCCATTATCACAGCAGTGATTCTCATTGGATACTTCACGGAGGGAGAAGATCAGATGCGACAAACTCGACTTTGTTTCTTTAAATAATGGTCTGCGCGTCACAGTGGAAGTGTTCACGCTCGGCATAAAAAAATGCCCCGTAATTCTTTATCATCTGTCCGTCTTCACGCAGTAATTGAGGGAAAAGATTGGGATGAGAGAGATAGCGGGACAAGGAGTGGCCCAGTTGGAGAGCGGCGGGCTGAGATATAATAGTCATTACAGGGTTGGCAGCTCTGGCCAGGTCAAGGATGAGGAGGTCGTTCACAGTGGGACTTGACTGCACATTTGCTCTCACCTGCCAAGAAGCAAAGGCAACCTCAGAAACTCAACATCGCACAACTGCAGAAGGCAATAGGAGGGTCGTCCTTGGGCACAGAGCGTCGGCCGTGAAACATGTTTGGCTCCCCCTACAGTTGCCAAAGGCTTTTTGTACTGCTTTTTTGTACTGCTAATGGACTCAACTTAAGGGACTAGGATGGGGTCCAGAAGGTTCCAAGTTCTAAAACCAGCAGCTGTCTGGTTACCACTGAGGTCCACTGAGCATAGCACCGTCCCCACTCACTAGTCCCCTGGTGCTCAAAGCTGCCCACTCTTCACTTTGGTGATATGTTAAACGCATAAGTGACATTTCCTTTGCCGTTTCCTTTCCTTCCTTTCCTTAATGCAGATAAAATTACCAAGCCAGTGTTTTTTAGTTCAGGTCCCAAGCCTGGATAAATGGTGAGGGTTGCGTCAGAAAGGGCACCAGTGTATAAATTTTGGTCAAATTAAAAATGTGAGTCAATGAAATTTTAATTGTTGACTGTCTGTGGCAACCCCCTGAAAAAAGGGACAAGCCGAAAGTAGAAGATTAGCTTAGCAACGCTAACCTGTGCTAGCTTAAAACTTATTTGTGAATTTGTATTTGGTTCAAATATTGATCCAGTGTTTGATCCAGATTGGCGTTTGATAATTGCCTGTTATATTAACGATGTGTCAATTGTAATTGTTATTATGATGCACTGTATTTCAGTAAAATGGCAACATGTAGAATTGATTTAGTTTTTATCTTCATTAGCATGTGAGCCAGTGATGATAGCTCAGCTTTTAATAATACATTTTTGCTTGTTATTCTTACTGCATAGACTTAAATAATATATATGTTATTAATTGTATTATTTCTTTCTTTATTTTTCATATGAAAACCAATGATCCAATGATCATTAGCATGTGAGCTTAAAACAAAGATAATAAGAAATATTTCAGTTATCAAATCATTAGTGATGTCAGTTACCATAAAGTAATTACGGTACTATATTATTATACATTAAATAAAAGGTTTACTGGACAGTTGTGAGACCAGCCATGATGAATGGATTAGAGACACTAGAAATAGGTAGAAGACAGGAGGCAGAGCTGGAGGTGGAGGAGTTAAAGATGCTCAGGTTCTCTTTAGGAGAGACAAAGATGGACAGGATCAGGAATGAGGTGATTAGAGGGACAACACAGACAGGAAGGTTTGGAGAAAAGGCTAGAGAAGCCAGATTGAGATGTTTTGGACATGTTCAGAGGAGGGACAGTGGATATATTGGGAGAAGAATGATCCTAGAGATGGAGCTACCAGGTAGGAGACAAAGAGGCGATTGATGGATGCAGTGAGGAGGTGCTTGGAGTTGGAGTTGAGGATGGAAATTATTAACTCGCTGTGGCAACCCCTGAAAAGGGGGATAGGCCAAAAGGAGAACAAGAAGATTATTATAGATTAGATATTTAAAAGATGTTTATATTGCATTATTTCTTTTAATTAAAGAAAATCCAACGATCAATACCATGTGAGAATTAATGATGTAAGACTGAATGATCTTGGTCCAAAAAAAATCACAATTCCATCCATCATCACCGTCTTAGATCAGCTAATGGTTTGCAAGGGTAGTAGTCTTCACAACTGCCAACCAAATCACATTGCATTACACTGTACCTTCCTGCATGTGGAAGCCAATGTGCCTCTGGGCCAAAAAATATTTATTTTTATTAATATTTTATTATCTGACTGTTCTGTTTTTTGTCCTGTATGAGGTTTTTTTTTTTTGGATACATATTTTCGGCTCATTTTGTCCACAATTGTTGGTTATATGAGAGAAACTCAACTCACAGCAGCTTAGCATCCATCCTGTACAAATGCGACACAGAATGTTCTAATAAACTGCGTGATGTCGGAGCATTTGTCGCAAAAAAAAAGAAAGTTCATCTGAAACAACGGGATTTGCGTTCACGCAGTGTTTGTTCACATTTCGGCTGCTTTATGGTCTCATTTTCTGTAATTGAAAACCTAACGTGGCAACATTTCAGTGGAGTCATCGTCCACGTCCCACACTCCACTTCCCAGACTGCTTTTTTCCTACAGCGGGACTCTTTTATACCCCGTCCGTCTTATATACTGTCTCTGTTTGGCAGATTGAAGCTGTGCCGGAGGCTGCCTTACATTCATAATAAAAGTGAGTGGTTGCATTCTGCTTTCATTTTATCTAAAGTTTCCCTGACATTTATGGTGACAGTTCAAGCAGCCCTCAGGTCGAACACTTTCTTTTTTATATTTCCTCAACTCCTTCACACACAGCAGTTCATTTTATAATGAAGCCATCTTCACAGCACCAGGGCAGGGGTCCTGTTTTATGCAACACTTTTTTTTATTCAATGAAACAGCACAAGTGTATGTGTGTGCGTCATGGTTATTTTTTTTTAATATTACACAAAAATGTATTATAATATAATAATATATATCATATATACTTATAAGGTTTCATTTTTTCAGGCTCTCGATGTTTCTTTTAAATAATCCCTTCTCCGCGGTAAAAACAAAAATTAAGTCAAGAATTTAAATGTGGTTTTTGTTTGTTTGTTTCTCAGAAAATACCATGTGAATCCATGTTAATATTTCAGTGAGTCATCAGTTTATGACGTCCTGGACTTAGGATGTTTCGCGTTTATTGATATTATTGGCCGATAACGATGTAAACATAGTAAAATGTGGATTTATGTACATTAAAGTCACTAGATGGCAGCAAAGCAGCTTATTTTCTCAATCTATTATTAATGATGGGAATATGCACAGAATACTGGTGCAGATTACATGTTACAGTGCTTTATACAGATTGACAGATTAGTTGTACCAAGTCTGTATCGGTATTGGTTAATATCAGAATCGGAAAATAGTTAATATAGGGTATCTAAAGGTAAAAAAAAGAAATAGATTAGTTTTACGTCCTCTTGTCTTTCTAGAACGTCCTCACACTGACAGTGGAGATGCTTTTCTTTAGCTCCTCCCCCATCGTCTTCCAGTCTTATCTTGGTCTCATCTCAGCTAGTAATTTGCTGCCTGTAGGTGTCACCTTCCTTCAGGATGTCCTTGTCCGATCGGTGTCCGTCCTGAAGGTGTCCCTTCAACATCTTTCTTCATCTGCTTCCTTTCACTTCGTTAATTCTCCTGGCTGTGAATATCATTTTACACTTGGCTGAAACTACATCGTGACGTGTTAGCAGGTATTTACTCCAGTCCTGTTTGAAGACCCATAACTGACTTGATCCACTTACTGGTAGGACCAGGATGGAGATACTGCACCATTGAAACGGTACTGCTCTGGTTTGTTTTACTGTATTGTTTTGACACTAATAAACAGTAATCAGTGGAATGCCTTCCATATAGAAAACAATAGACTCAATTTATGGCATTGACTTTGGCCCAGAGTCAATGTCTCCTTCACTGGTGTGAAACTCCAGGGTTCACCTCCTGGGTAAGTTGAAATCCCATTTAGGGCGGATGGCTTCCAGTGGGATCACCACCCACAGGAAGGGACCTTGTGGTGCACTGTGATTATGGTGGCAGTTGTGGGGCAGCAGTCCCTGCAATGTCACCCAAATCAGATCACCGGGTAGCGGATAAGCGGGTGTTGATTGATAGGTCCACACACTTTTTGTTCCACAAATATATCAAGTTCTCCATCTTCAACAGCCTCAGTGCTGTTATTGAGTTGTTCCGTGATTATTCCAGCCTCGAGTTTGACACCCACTGTATAAGTCTGTCTCTAAAATAGTGGCATTTTGCAAAACAGACACCATAACAGTATCTGTGGAGACACAGTAAAGTATAAATTACCATCTAGCGATGTGTCTTCATGGCTTACTAAAAGTGTACTTATATAAGGGAGTATCTAACGCTAATAGGTTCTTTTATTCATACATTCTCTCTGGGATACTGTACGCTAGACATTAACAAGACATTCAAATATGCTTAATGTGGTCAGTGTCT
The DNA here is from genome assembly GCA_016785265.1 of Paraplagusia blochii. Classification (NCBI taxonomy): domain Eukaryota; kingdom Metazoa; phylum Chordata; class Actinopteri; order Pleuronectiformes; family Cynoglossidae; genus Paraplagusia; species Paraplagusia blochii. The sequence goes on along the minus strand of JAFBJS010046364.1, from coordinate 26,313 downwards.
TAAAGCAATGGTGCCCAACTACTGGGCCGGGGACTAGTACCGGTCCGTGGGTGAATTGGTGCCGGGCCGCAAATAATGGTTCTTTTTGGTTCCATCTGGCTTTTACTTATACTTGGTCCATATCCATATCAACAAAAGTACCTAACAATAGAATGGCTAGGATTTCATCATCAATAATGCAACTATATTTGATTAGGAAATATTTTCTCAGTGAAGACAACAATAATAAACTCAAAATGACGCAGATTTAAGTAGTTTAGTTTGCATTGATGAGTCTTTGATACAAGACACTAACCTTGTGTACCGGTCTGGTAGCAGATAATTATAGTCAGTCCTTGTTGTGTGCATGTGCAGTTAATTTGGGTAGGAATATTTTATAGGTAGGAAAATATTTCAGAATTCCTCAAATTTCATTTTATTTAATGACCAGTCTGGGAAAAAGTGAGTAAAGTAAGTATTTAACCGGTCCGTGGCATAAAAAAGGTTGGGAAATACTGTCTTAAAGTAACCAGGGTTGCTTAAAGAAGACGTCTGCTGTGTTTATATGTAATTATTATTATGTAACTGTATGTAATCTGAATCAGAAAGAACGTATTGTCATGTATGCCAGAGCCAATACAAGGAATTTGCTTTGCTGTCATTGCTGCAAGTAAATAAAGTACAGACAAAACAAAGGTTGAAAAAGAGTATTCACAGTAAAAGAACAATAAACAATAAGGACGTGAGCGTGGACTCGATGATGGGGGTGTAGAACTGAACCATCATCTTTAGTTGGTTGAACTTGTTCAATTGGAAGTATATTCTCTGCGAGGCATTTTTAATGGGGGTTTGTTTAGCTGTCATGTTTAGCTTCCACTTGACGTTGTGGGCGATGATGGTGCCTAGAAAACAGAAGGACTCCACAGTGTCCACTGCAGACTTATGGAGGCTGATGAAGATAGGCGGGGCTGTGCTCTTCTGAAATTTTATGGTCATCTTCACTGTCTTAGTGGGGTTGAGCTCCAGGTTGTTGTTGTGACAATATTCCACAAGGTGTTGTTGTGGGACTGGAAGTGAAGTCATTGGTGTAGAGGGAGAACTGCAAAGGGGAAAGAATGCAGCCCTGAGGAACGCCGCTGCTGATAGTCCGGGAGTCGGAGATGTTACCTTACACAGCCTCACATGCTGCCTCCCGTCAAATAGAAAGTCTGGAATCCATCTGCACATTCAATCCGGGAAGTTTCTTCTGCAGTAGGCCGGGAATGACACACGTAACACGTGTTTATCCAAAGACTGTAGTATCTGGAGTTCATGTAGAGTTTCCCCCAAACTAGTTGCCCAACTTGATGCCGTACTTGTTCAATAAAATCTTCTATCTGCAACTCAGTCAATGTGGACTGAGACTTCTTCAGTCTACATCTCTACATCATCAACATGTTGGCAGATTTCTGCTGTTCCAGGTCACTAAACACGTCCATAATCAACATTTAAGGCGCAATGTATAATGAGCTGAAATATTGATAAATGAGAAAAACTATAGGTTTTTAAGTGCGCCTTATGGTCCGGAAAATATGGTAATTATAAATATTCTAATTCCTTCGGACTGTGATCAGTTCTTTTTTCCTAAAGTTGTAGTTTGTGGTTAAATGCTTTGAGTAGTGACTGCTGAATTTAAGTGCTTAAAGGCAAAAGTTTGGAACAACGTAATTATCTCCAGTGTAAGAATTTGTGACGGGTCACGTCCTACAATAAGGGTGTGAGAGATAGAACTGCAGGGTTGCAGTATTTTTGCTGGTAATTTTTTGTGGTCTTTGATTTTATTATGTAGAAATTAAACATTTTACAGGCTGAAGGACGTTCTCCTCTGAAGGAACAGAGACTGGATCGGACTCGTTGCAGCAACTGGTTTAAAAAAAAAAAAAAAAAAAAATCCAGTCACTGCTCATCACTGAGCACAGTAAAATATCCTCCTCCTCGACTCTCCACTACTTTCCTGGAGTTGCTCTCTCGCTTCACTCGCAAAAAACCCACAATGCAGCAGTGTGCAAGAATGTGGCAAACCTTATTAACTGGCAGTCACTTTAAATTAAGCTGTTCTTAATCACCCGCAGCCCAGCGGAGTGTTAAACATGTAGTTTGTAATTAGGCAATAATAACAAATGTGGCACCAACGCTCACAGGGCATATTTCCATCAGTTCCCCCATGGAGGAATGGCTGGAACGGCGATTCCTTGAGGGACCGTTGCTGACGTTGTTCCCAGGAAAAGTACCAGCACAACGACTTTAGCCTGATTGACGTCAGCTTTGTGAGAGACGAGGACTTGTGTTAATGTGAGTCTAATGTGACACTGAGGGCAAGAAATAAATAAAAAAATGAAGATAATTAAAAAAGAAATATTAAAAAAGAAATGGGGTCATGTTCACTAGAGGAAAGGAAAAGAAAGGATGGAGCGTTAGCTTGACAGCCGCAGTATTGCGGTAGCTGTATTAGTCCGTTGTTTTGAAGCCAAAAGGCAAAGCTCTCAATTTACCGGTCACTCTACGAGCGTTGGGTCATGATGAACAAACAAAAGAACAGGATCCCGCGTACTAGCGGCGGAAATTAGCTTTTTTTCGTAGCGCTCCCTTAGAGATAGGGTGAGGAGCTCAGTCACCCGAAAGAAGGGAGTTGAGCAGCTGCTCCTTAGCATGAGGGGGACTTGGGCTTTGACATCGTACGACCCATGAACGCCTCCCTCTGGAGGTGCTGTCCCAATTGCAGAAGATCCAGAGGAAGGACCCAGGACACTCAGGAGTGACTATGTTGCCCAGCAGGCATGGGAACCCCTTGAAGATGAGTCGGAGGAAGTGTCAAGGAAAAGTCTGGGAGTCCCTGCTCAAAAAGTTTCCTTCACAACCTAACTTTGGATTTGCGGAAGGATATGTGCTACCCAAGTGTTAGCTTTTCAGTCTCATACCCAATGCCAGGTCTCGGGGGCAGGAGTCTTCACGACTGTCACCCAAATCACACTGCACCATTACTGGAAGGTATGTGGGTCAGGGTCGTGCTATGGTTAGCACCTAGCACCTCAGTGGGAACCTGGCAGCTGGTGGATTCAAGGCCGAATCCTTGCAGGTCCACCTACTTAACTGCCAGGCACTGAAAATATTATTTAACAGAATATTTTTCTACCATATTTGATATAGTGCGTTGTGTTGTTTTCAGAGTCACGTCGTCTGACTTTTTTTATCCTGCATAAAAACTTGATTTATATTCCCGAACTTCACACTTGCCTTACAATGTTTTATTGTGAAATAAAAACAACTATGATTTGTTAAAAAATATATACCTCCTAAGGCTTAGTGGACACATACGTGGACAGCACTTTCTAGCTTTTGTGTCCACAAGGGTATGAACTGTGGAATTGTTTTCCCATTTATTAATTTTACTGTGAAGGAAATTTTCCATTCATCATCATTCATCATCTTCTGCTTGTCCGTTGCCGGGTCCCCTGGCGCCACCCAAATCACATTGCACCATATTGTGAGCCTTCCTGTGGGTGGTGAGCCCACAAGAAGTGATGTGGGTTGGGACGGTGCTATGCTCAGAGCACCTCAGTGGCAACTTGGCAGCTAGTGGATTCGAACCGGGGACCTTGCGGACCCAAGTCCGCTTCCTTAACCACTAGGCCACCACTGCCACAATTGGAAATTTTCCAATTTTTCAGTTTTTCAAAAGAAACAAAAACATGCATGTAAAAAAAACTGCTTGGGCAATAGGAGGTTAACAATACCTTGTATTTTAGGTACAAGTCAATACACGTGATACCTTTTTAAATTCCTCGCTACACCGAGTCACGACTCCAAGGTTGGAAAACACCACCTTAAAGCCTAATTTCTGTGATTAGACAACAGTCAGACCACAGGTTTACACTTTCAAACGCACATGGATTTCCGTTGATCTCGGCTGTGATTGGACATGGAGTGGATTGGATTAGATTAGATTGGATTAAACCTTATTGATCCCTCGCTGGGATAATTGACATGTGGCGTCAATAAACAAAAAGAAGCGACAGAAAAGGACACCAGAGGAGAAAACATATGTAATGATATAAATAAAAGTTTTGCCATTGTGATAATGGGAATATATCTTGAGTCGTCTGAACCCTGATCTGCATGACAGCTGAGGAGAAGAAATATATCACACTTGTCACGAGTATTTTCTTTTGACAGACAAGTTGTCGACTTCCTGTTCGGTTCTGTGAGAAGTTAGACATCATGTTAAATGTGTTCTTAATAAGATTTAATTTCTGCAAAGCGTTTCTTGAACAGCATGACCAGCATCGTGTCTGGAATCCCTTTTGCCAAAGTTTCCATAACCTCGGATTGCACTTCGAGTTATTTTTATTTCATCATATTTATTAATATGCAACTTATAAAACAATAGCACGGAGCGGGGAGCCGGGATGCTGTCTGTAGCTGTAACCCGGCTGCCAATCAGCTCCCGGAGACAGACTCATTGCAAAGTTGAGCCCAAGGCAGAGTCGAGGCAGAGCACAAACGATGTCGAAGCCGTGCGGGAGCAGCGCGAGGTGAAGGGGGGAAAATATGGAATAAAATGTGCAGTCTGGAAAGTGAGAGATGGCCCCTGGTGGAGTTAAAGCTGCGCTCGCTCTCAAGAACCGCCGGCTCTCGGGCACGTCGGCCGTTTGATTTACACCCTGACCTTAAAAAACGCAAGAGGAACAAATGAAAACATGAAGGATGTCCGAGCACTGACGTAGCGTCAGTGCTCGGACATCCTTCATGTTTTCATTTGTTCTTTTGCTCTTTCATTAGGGAGGAAGTCAATTTTCCTTTTTTTTATATTTCGGATCTAGCCTCATATAAATGAATACATAACTTAGTGTTGTTAAACCTGCTCGTCTGTAACGTCTTTAAAGGCGGCGACGTCTTTTCAACAAGCGGATAATTGTTGCAGAGGAAGGAGATTCAAATTATTCGCAACACTGAAGCTAACGCTGATTTTTTAAAATTATTATTATTAATCTGCCGTCTGTTAATGCAGACTCTTAATATGAAATTACACCTATTATCACCCGCTGCTACTGCCGTGTTTGCTACAAAGGCAGCGTGAAGTTTTTCCCACAGGGAATTGTTTCATATATTCGGGCTATTAAAGGAATCAGTTACTGCTTTAAGTCTTAACAATGAATATGTGCCACGGTTAAGATGAGGTTTTGTGTCGGTTTATAGTAAAATATAATTTATATCTGTGTAAAAAAACTAACACTAACATAATTTAATTTAATGGAATCGACCACATTTGGCCCCCAGGCCTTGAGTTTGATGTGTGCAGGAGCCATTCGTAACAAATCTTGGACCGGCAGCGCCACCTAGGAGGTAGAATTCAGTTTTGCACCTGTGGGAAACAAAGGCTGTCGTTCGGCAAAGGTTGTCAACTTAAGATGGTGCTGGTGACTTTTAGTTTGTAAGAAGATCAGTTGCAATGCAGCTTTTGGCCACATGGCAGCGTTAATGCACCAACATGTTCTTTAAAGATCTCCAATATAGACAAAAGACAATTTGATTATTTCCTGCACTAGATTTACACAACAAGCAGCGTTTTTTTTTTTTTTTTTTCTACATTTGTCATGTCAGGAGCTTCAGTTTCTGCCTTACTTTGCTTTCTTTTGAATTGTGCCCCTGGTGGACATCTACTGTAACTGCCGTGTACATTTGTCATATTTTCCGGAGACACACTTAAAAATGTATAATTTTCTCATAAATTGTCAGTTATGTTTGGATTCCGGTTGTGTTTACTGGATATGAACTGTGCTCAAAAAATCGGACAACTTTCTCAAACTCTTTTTTTTTTGTTTTGTCGGAGTATTACAGCTAGTGTATACTGTACTATACTGTGTTTGGACAAAGAAAAGTGATACATACTGGGCTTCAATTAACAGTTATTGTGTTGTGTTTAAGGACCCCTAAATATCACGGATTAAGAGACATGTTGATGGAGCAGAATGGGTTTATATAAGATTTTAGGGACTTTTATCCAAGTTCTGAAAACTCAAAGATTCAAGGATCCTTGAATCCTTGAGTTTTCAGGTCAAATGGCAGCATTGGTTGACATCAGTATCGGTTGATAGCAGTATCGGAAAATGAACTCTTAGGACAATATCAGCCAGATTAGAGAGTGCCATAAGTTGATATTGCTCATCCCTTAACTTGATTCATTGCAGATATCATTTATCTTGATTGATTTTGGTTATTACTCATGATTGATCGTGATTATTTACTGTATTTTCTAGACCATAAGGCACACTTCAAAAACCTATAATTTTCTCATAAATCAACAGTGAGCTTTATGTCCCTAAATATGTTGTATCTGTACCAAATCTGGGCTGCAGACCTTGTTACTGCATCTCATTATCTAGTATAAATGTTTAAGTGCAACTTTGGTGAGCTGCGAGGCTGCATTACTTGAGGGATTGTTGAAGAATTTGAACCTGTGCAATGCATGTGGTGGCCTTGGTGTTCAGCTGTGTGAGGTTGGATGTGGGAAGATCAATGATCTAAAGCAGGGGTTTTCAAAGTGTGGGGAGGGCACCCCTGGGGGGCGCGTTACGATGCTGAGGGGGACTCATGTGACCCTGGGGAACATGCTTTTTTTTCCCCGCCGTACTACAATAAAGTGTAATTGCACATCCTTGTAAGTTGAACTATATCTCTTTTTTTTTGTTTTCTTTATGTTAACAAGGATACGATGTTATGCAGAGGTGCAGCTAGAACTATTTTATAGACAAATGCTGTTATTTATAGTTGCGGCGGAGAGTGGGTGGTGGGGTGGTTTGGGGCGCGAATTGTTTCCTTCTTGCTAGGGGGGGCGTAAGAGAAAAAGATTGGGAAGCACTGATCTAAGCAGCTTTTATTTTATAGGACGTTTCATTTTTTTACTTTTAAAGTAAAAAAACAGGGTGAACATAGAAGTGTTAGCTTAAATACTACTAAGTATTACTTAATGCACCTTTTAATCCAGTGTGCCTTATGTCCTGAAAGATACTCTATTTGTACCATATCTGGGCCGCTGACCTCGTCTTCCGCGTCTATAACCTCCAACTGGGATGAACAGGATGAAGCTGCCAGACAATTTTCTAAAAAGCAGCGATTCCAAGGGTGCGAGGTGAAGAAGTTGACTCACTTCACGGAATTTAAGGTCAATTTTCGGACAAATGTCAAGACCATGGAAGAGCAGTGATTTCTCACAATCACCCATGGAATAAAAGAGTTCAAGCCTGTACTGTGTTTTTTTTTTACGCCCTGTTGTGTCCTCACAGTCAGAGGAAGTCACAGCATGAACCTGTTTTTAAAACCGATCTAATAAAACCTACTCCTCCTACAAATACAACTACAGTACAAGTACACTTCCAGTTTTTCCCTCTTTTTCATTCCAACATGCAGAGCAGCCCAGAGCTGACAGGCCTGCGGTTCCTCGTCGTAGTCTCTGGGCTATAATTGGACGATCACTGTTGGAGGGCAGTTAGAAAAACAACTGGTGTGAATCGTTCCAATTTTTTTTTTTTTTTTTCTTTCCTTACAAGCAATCGTAGCAGCAGAGAGAGGTGTCAGTTGACTCTGCACAAAGACAAACTCCAGTCTCCCTCAGGGCTCCTGCGCTTATTTTCTGCAGCTTTGATTTGAATGATAGCGAGTCCAAGTCTGACTGTCTCCTCTTCCTGCATCGACGCCGTCGGTAGTTTGGAAGAAGGAGGGGAAGACGGAGGGGGACCAGGGGAGGTGGTCGGGGAAATTGTCCTTGAAACAAGTAACAATAGCTTCAAGTGCAATGTGACATAAATCTCTGAGGTCTGACAATATTAATCTATCTGCCAATCACCTCGGACTCTCAGTCGGCCCCCGCAGCCCCCTGGAGCCTGTATTAATTAAAGCACTGTCACGCTAAACAAAGTGCCGGGTGCATAACAAGACGAGTCTCTATTCTGGACTCTGCGTACGCCGATGACACTGTCATGTAGGCGAAAAGTGGTTCTGTGAATTACAGCGCGGTTGACGTTGGTTCTTCTGCAGCCTCGTGTTTAACGTTCCGCAAAAGATACAAGAAAGAAAAAAATCGATGGCTAGTTCATCCCTTTACTAACATTAGTGAGAGGCGCTAAATTGCTAGCAAACCTTCCTCAGGGCGAGTTAAAAGACATGCTTATGAACCAAATAGGGTGTAACTCAGTTTTTAATACCCGCAAATATCAGTATTTGGTATTGGCATAATCGTATATCGGCAAAAGATTATTATTTTTTGGACCATGAAACCACACCTGAAGACTTATAATTTCTCTTAAATCAACAGTGAGCTTTATGTCCTGAAATATATTTTATTTGGACCATATCAAGGCTGCGGTCCTCATCTTCCTTGATGATAATCCGATTCGATCACGATTGTATTACAGCTGTGCTAACTTCAGGAAAATTAGCCTAAACTCATCTGGACCATAAGACAAGCTTATGAAGTGAATAGGGCTTTTGGGTGCGAATGGTGGCATACATCGGTATCAGTTGATATCAATAACGAATTATTTGTATTTGGACAGTATTGGTGTAATCAGATATTTTGTGAAAGACGGATATTATAAATCCCTAATCCTGATTAATTGCAGACATTATGTAACACAATTAAGTTTGTTTTTTTTATTTATTTTCAATCATAAATATTTATTGTTTTTTTTTTCTTGACCACACTGAAAATCCAATATTTTTCTAGTAAATCAACAGCACCTCATGTCCCGAAATATATTGTATTTGTACCATATCTGGGCTGTGAACCTCATCTTCCTTGTCGATAATGACGGACAAAAATAATTTAGTTTTTTGTGGTACACGATAGTAGTTCTACAGCTCTCCTAACTAAGGAGTTTGACAGGAACCTGGTGCCAAAAGAAAATTAGGCTACCTTCCTAAGGGACCCCTGTCTCTTCCAAACCATAATTGAAAATAATGTAAAAATAGTCCAGGGCTGTGGACACAGGTGAACTCTCTGTGGACCAGGTCAAAGCCTCTCCCTTTACTTTAATTTCCACATGATTAATTACAGGGAACACTTTGGCTGGGAAGCATGTTTTACAACTTCTGCAGGATGTCAGGACGCTGGTCAGGACGCTGGTTTCATCACCGGTTTAGTCACCCAGGGAGACCCGCGCTCTGAGAGTGGAGCCAATCAGATCGGAGCGTTGGAAGTACAAGATAAACACTAATACATACTCTACTCTACTCCTACCTCGTCTTTGGTTATCCCTTTCCGAGCGTTCGCCACGATAGGTCGAAAATCTGATTAGGACGAGGCTGATGTCCTCCAGAGGATAATGGACGTGCTCACTCACACTGTGAAATCAGGGTGTTCACACCAATCAGCCGTCAGATTTCAAGTACATTTCACGCTGGGTTTTGTTGCCATGGACACCACTGCTATGAGATGAAGCATCTACATGAATCAAATCTCACGTCAGGCACTGGGTTCGAGCTGACATAACTGCCCTGATGTTTGACTCGACGCTATTTACCACCAAAATAATAAAAGAAATGAACAATAATTCCATCTACGCCAACAATCGATCATGAGATAAACAGCATTCGTAAAGTGTAAAGACGGTAACGGCCTCTAATCGCTTTAAAAATCCTCCGTACGGCCGCGGTAATCCCGCTCTGGATCTACCACTGATCGGGGAAACGTGATTCTAATCTGGTGATCTGATAGGATTATTTGATGTATAATGAGGACCAATGAGGGATTACATAACGACGCAAGGCTTGAACTTGTTTTCCTAATTCAATCACTGCATGTCAAACCTGAAACATTATAAAGCTGGGAATAAAAAAAATGAAATAGATTTTTTTATATATATAATAATGCATATGAAGTCTCGGGAGTTAAAAATAATTTTCTTTTAGAAGACATAGAATTGCAAAATAACGGGTAAAATATATATAGAAGGGTTATTATCGTTTCAACTGTAAAGACAACACAATGAAATGAAATATTACAGTTGTATATATTTTATTCTTGTCGTGCTAATTTCTTGCTCTGTTGCAAGTTTGGCAGTGTATTAGAAACGTTAATGTTCAAATATTTTGAGTTTTTGGTGATAAATTATAATTTTCTTGTCAAAAAAGGCTCAACAGCCCCAGGAAGGCGTCCAGTATGGTGCAGTGTGATTTGGGCGTCAGTCTTGGACAATGCTGCAACTCACTGCAATGAATTAAATACATTTTTTTTTACCACATATATACATGGTATTGCAAAAAAAAAACATTATGTAGGCAGTGGTGGCTATGGTTTGCAAGGCTTCTGGGTATTATATATAATATATATATATATATATATATATATATATATATATAGGCCCCCAATTTCCATTGAAGGTTCAGTCATAGCTAAAGATTTTACGATTGCAACAGGTGATTTATAAATAAATGTTTTTGTAATTGATAAGTGCAGAATAATTCATTTATCGGGTAAAAAACTTAATCAACTTGTTGGTCCACAACAAAAAAATAAATATTTCTAATCATTCGTTCCGAGATTAAATGCAGCAAATGGTGCATTTTGGTTGCTATGGCAACATATATCTCCTTGATCTTCCGTGTCTTCAGTATGGTAGTGTCTTTCAATCGTATTGATCAGAATGTCACAACTGGGGAGAAATTTTAACGTTTTTCCAAGACCTGGAGTTCTACCAGAACCCGCACTGTAACGAATCAAAAAGAGCGCTTTCAGAGGAGGAGACCTTTGAGTTTCCAACTCATTTAGTCTCACTGAGCACGTTGGCACCACGATTATGTGAATTGTTAATGTGTCAAAACACGCATTTCTGTTATTCATAACAAATCACAACAAAATTAACCAATCATTGTTTTATTTTGAAATAAATCTTTCTATAGTTTATAATCTAACTGTATGTCTTTAAAAGTAGGTGCTGGGATAACAGCTAAAAACGAAACCAGACTTCAAATTGTCCTGTAAACAAGTATTTACATTTAGGATCGCAGATTGGTTGGTTTGTCATCAGAGACCAACTCTATCATGTCATGATTCCTTCAACTTTCTTCCAGGAAGTGACAGTCCTGCTGTAGTAACGCTTAAGTTAAGAGACAGAAAATAGATTCAATTAAATATTTTTCAAGTTCCGGGCCTGTGACTTTTGAGAAACGAGACGACAACGACTGAACCGGGAGTGAAAGATGACGGAGCTGTGATTGACGTGAGCCGTTATTCGCTCGTCTGGACTGTCAGCCATTTATTCGCGTCGCTTCAAACGCTTCCTCAACACAGTCGTTGCATGATTAATGTCGTTTACGACTAACCACACTTACTTACCAAAGTGTGTGCTGCAAAGCTTGCAGCTCTCTGGGGCTTAGAAGAGCTCTGAAGTTGTGTGTTTGATTGTCGGAGGATTTTTTTTTTTAATCGGCCTGCTTTCCAGTGGCAACTTGTAAATGCCTCAGCCTCACTGCCTCGAAAAAACATTTTCTCTAAAGTTGTTTTTTTTTTTTTTGGTTTTGGAGTAATCGAGAAAACTTGAACATCAGAGTCCGAGACGTCCAGATCAGGTAGATACTGAGAATGTCCTCTTTGAAATCTATGTTGGTTTTGGATTTGGATTTTCAAGGGAAAATGTAGATGAACTTTGAAACTTCACTTAAACTTCTTCTCGCAGTGTCTTCAAATGCAAGTTTCTCAACTGTGTTTTTTTAGAATTATTGAATAGAAATTTCCTTAAATGTCTGTGAAGATCATCAGGAATTTCATCAGTTTCTGGCTGATGTCAGGTGGAACTCTAGTAGTTTTACTGCTCCAGACGTCCCTCAGATAAGGAATGAAACGTCTTCAACTTCAAAAAGAAGTCTGGTTGCTGACAGCAAAACTTTTTGGATGGATGGATGGATGGATGGATGAATATATGGATAGATAGATAGATAGATAGATAGATAGACAGACAGACAGACAGACAGACAGACAGACAGACAGACAGACAGACAGACAGACAGATCTGGATCGATCAGATCTTCCCAACAGATAGTTAGGAAGGTGACGTGGGCAAGGCTGCTCTGATCATAGCATTGTCCAGACTCGCAGACCTTCCTCTGGGGGTCACCACCCACAGGGAGGCTCAGAAAATGGTGTAATGGGATTTGGGTGGCAGACGTGGAGACTGCTGCCCCTGAGACTTGTCAAGGCTTTTTATGTAAATATTTGCTTTAGTTTGATAAGACAAATTGGTTGTTAGTAGATATTTATTGTTTTTTGTGTGTTTTTTTTTTTTTTCTAGTTTCACACCATTGTATGAGCCGTGCCAAAGCTCAGATTTTAACTTTATTTCTTTCATTGTAAGAAAGTTCTAACCTCAGGATAAAAAAGTTGAGATAAAAGCCAGACGTTGGGTTGAAAAAAAAAATTTAAGGGCTTTAAGTGGCTCAGTCCGTTACTGCAGGCAGGATCAATCAGATCTTAAAGAAGCCTTCTAAATATAACCTGCTGTAATCTACAAAACAGAGAGTTGCTGCTGGGAGCCGGCGCTGAGGGGAGATCCAAAGCAACTTCACATTTGTCAGTTCACACACACAAACACGGGCCTGTGCTCTCCACACACACACACACACACACACCCCTGAAGACTCCTCTGCCTCAAATGTGTGTCTTCTCATTTTACAACACCATGCGTGGAGAACAGAAGCAGCGACTGGTGGGTTTGTTGTCAAGATTTCACAGTGACAAAGAGGCAGCCTTCCCCCGGGGACCAGTGAGTTTCATCAAAGTGGAGCTTTGTTCCAAGTCACTTTCGCTATTCTACCCCTCACGCTAATGAACGAGCTCACGGCGCCGCCTGATGAAGTCGTCAGCGACTAATGAAGTCGACCGTGTTGTTCACAGCTGACTATGATAGTAATGTGGTGACATTGTCGCACGGCAAAGACTTAACGAAGGACGCTTCTGTCAACCTCCTTCCGTCACAAGATGCTTACGCCTGGTTCCATTTTTGTAAACTCTTAGCAACACTTTTCGGTATAAAGTTGTGGTGTCACTTTTTTTGTCTGGTGAGCTACTTGACCAGGATGGACTGATCTACCTAAACCGAATATCTTATTCTATACATACAGTAGTTATATATTTGTTATACTGTCTGACTCAATATTTATGTGATTTTAACATTAGCCCAGTGACTAGCATCTTGAAATAGAATAACATCTCTTGCGTTAATTACTATCATTGCTATTGTATAAATAAACTGCAAAATAAATAAACAGTTTTTTATCGACCTAGTGCAACCCGCACATGTTGCAGAGCATTTGCAATGATATTTTGAGCATGGTTGATGATTACAATTGATGACAATACAATCTGCCATGTTAAGCTGGCCTAGTATCAGGTAAATGTTGCATGATTAGAACAAAATTAACTATTTCCAAACTTACTAGTATATCGCCGCTGCAGGTATTGAGCTTGAACAGGAAGAGATAATTCAGTGCTTCTCAATCTTTTTCTGTTAAGTCAACCCTAGCAAGAAAAAAACAATTTGCGCACCCCCCTGACCCCACCACCCACTCTCCGCCACAATTATAAATAACAGCATTTGTCTATAAAATAGTTCTAGCTACACCTCTGTATAACATCGTATCCTTGTTAACATAAAGAAAACAAACAAAAAAAGAGATATAGTTCAACCTACAATGTGCAATTACACTTTATTGTAGTACGGTGGAAAAAAAAGAATGTTCCCAAGGGTCACACACGCCCCCCTCAGCATCGCACCGCGCCCCCCCAGGGTGCAGGGATGCACTGAGATGGCTAGTCAACAATTTCCATCTCACCCTGTTCTCTGTGCATCCACCAACCCCCTCTTTGTCTCCTACCTGGTAGCTCCATCTCTAGGAACATTCTTCAAACACTGTCCCTCCTCTGAACATGTCCAAACCGCCTCAATCTGTCTTCTCTAGATCAATCAGTTTCACATTAACTCTGTTTAAAATGTAATCAGTTTAAAACAAACACAGCAGTTCGTTCGTTAAGACTCAGTTTGGTTCCAGTATTTCTTCAAAATGTCTCGTTTGACTTTCTTATACAATCTACTTGACTCGTATTGAGCTGAGATAATTAGATATAAGGTGCTTAAATATTTTAATGTGATCATTTTTTTCTAATAGTCAGCACGGAAAGATATTCATTTCAATAGCCATCTTAAATGGATATCAATGTACAGTCCAGACTGATGTTGCATGGCATTTGCACTGATATTTTGAGTCTAGCAAATGGTTACACTTGATGTCAATGAAACCTACAGTGATGAGTTGGCCAAGTTTCAGTTAAATATAATTTAAATATATTTATTTTTCTTCATCTTACTAAATAGCGTTGCTCTACATTTCAAAGCTAACATGTTCAATAGCTCAAAGCGCCCTATTGTTTAGGTGCAGCCTACAGCAACAGTAATGGTTCATTAATCTTAAATTGGAACAATTATGTTCACGTTTTAAGCTAATGAAATTTAGTAAAACATCTTCGAGTGATGTTTCACGCAAATTCCGGTTTTCGGTTTTGGTAAAAGTGGATGGAGGTGAGAACTATTGGATATAAATAAAGTAAGATATATTTTTGATGCCTGTCTTAGGTTTGTTTAAAGACTAGACCCATGTTGCAGAGCTTCTGCAATGATATTTTGAGCATGGCAGAAAAACCGGTGTCAACAAAACCTGAGCTCGCTCAGCAGCAACGAAATAATTAAATGCAATTATCTCCACACCCTGCTCGAAAAGCGCTGCTCTACACCTCGAAGCTGCCATGCTCAACGGCCCATACGGCCATATTGTTAATGCGCAATAAACAACAACCTTAATTGTCCATTAATCTGAAGTTGATCAGCATAATTATGTGCCGAGGCTCCGGAGACGCAGGATTTGTCGTCCTGCATCATTACGAACATCGGCTGCTCGGCTGCTTTTACAAGAAGTTGGCATTTACATCAACATTTAGTTGTGACGCCTCCTCAAAGTGAACGATCCAGGCCCGGCTTTAAATTAGTGTAAAGGTAAAAATCAACCAGTGTGTGATTAAAGTGTCAGTGTTTCACAATGATAAAAAGAAAATTAATATGAAGTGTTGGAGCGGGGGTTGTGGCCTCGATTACTTTGTGTGTAAACAATGCCTTCGTGCAATATAATGTAAAATGAAATTATTTTATTGGGATTTAATTGATGAAAAGAAAGGAAAACAAACTTCTTGTCATTGTGACGTTGTGATCCACAACACTACAAATGACGAGGGGGGACGTCTGCATTTAACCATATCCAAAGTGGACAGTGGGCAGCTTTGAGTACCCGGGGATCAGTGAGTGGGGACAGTGCCGTGCTCAGTGGACCTCAGTGGTAACCTGGCAGTTGGTGGACTAGAATCCGAAACCTTTCTGACCCAATCGTGCTAACTGTTGCACAGTTAGAGGGAAAAATATGATAAATATGTTAAATTCAGAAATGCCAATCAATCATCAAAAAAGCATCATTACTTTATGTGGAGGGGCTCGTTACTAGTTACTATTTAAGGACCATCTACACTGTTTCTCTCTGTCTGGTACAGTGTCTGCTGCCTATTATTGTGTGTGGTAACTCTTACAGTCGTGGTGTGAAACTATGTGAAACTCGTGCACTATGTAAATCATTAATCCTGGCGCACACGGGGAGGATTCGGCGTGCACCGATGGCCCAGCGCCATCCGCGCGGGCTGATAGTACACCCACACAAGATGAGAATTCTGCTAACGTCTCACTAGTAAGTCAGCTGATTTGCCAGGTCACGTGATGAGTTAAAACTGCGGACTCCGAAGACGAAGAATTACTTTTACTGTTATTGTTGTTGTTATTGTTGTTGTTGAATATTATTCAGACAAGGATGGTCTTGCCAAAGATCCACAAATTTGTCTTTCAATATCGTTTCATTCAACAAGTCGCTGCTGGTTGCCATCTTGTTGCATCATTGTAACGCATGCGCACAAATCATTTGTAGTGAGAAAGATGCTCGCGTAGCCCAAACACGATGAGACTTTGTTCACTCGCGCCGAGAGAAATCGAGCACGATCGATATTTTGCTCACGGCCTCAAGTGACAAATTTCTCACGTAAATTTACGTGCACAACAATGAGAATCTGGTGCCGAGCAATCGCCGGGCTTTGCGTTGAAAAGGGGCAATGATTGGTTGACATAGGTAAACGTTTCATGCTAAGCCAATCAGAAAGAGACCTGGGCGGGTCTTCTTGCCTTATAGGGAAATTCAGTCACACACACACAGGTGACGCGGTACAGCAGCACACACTCACAGGCAAAACATCAGCAAGTGACAAGTTGAGGTTACAATAAAAATGCCTGTCAAAATGTCTAAACATCTATTTTGTTTTTATCGTACTATAATGTACAGCAAACGTATAACTTATTTCCAGACTCTAATTGCAGCGCTGCTCCCTGCAGCTTCACTCTCTCACTCTCACATCCACACAGCTCTAACCACTCCTCCCCACACTTGGAAACATTAACCCTATAACTGCTGTATAAAACCCTATAACCATTACAGTCCCACTAGATTTCATTATGATAGTTGCTACAGGGCACAACACTAAACTATTTAATGTGTTTTTAAAGTAAGGTAAAGTAACTAGTTACTTTTGTAATTTAGTAACTAGTAACGTAACTAGTTACTTTTTCAGAGCAGCAACTAGTAAAGTAACAAGTTACTTTTTTTAAGTAACTTGCCCAACACTAGTTAAATCAAGCCTGGGCAATTATTTTGTCTTGAAAAATTTGGGTCACGGGCCAGATAAGGATTAGAAATATTGAGTATTTGCATGAACTAAGATAAAAGATGAGTAAAGTATTGAATAAAGGCAATGCTTTTAGCCTCTATGAGACTATCTACTGGGGAAATGCTGGCTTTGCATGCAAAAGGCAGAAGGATATCGATAATATAAATTAAAAGTATAATTTGGACAAGTTGTGTGGCAGTAGTGGCCTAGTGGTTAAGGAAGCGGACTTGGGTCTGCAAGGTCCCCGGTTCGAATCCACCAGCTGCCAGGTTGCCACTGAGGTGCTCTGAGCATAGCGAGGTGCTCTGAGGATAGCACTGTCCCAACCCACATCACTTCCTGTGGGCTCACCACCCACAGGAAGGCTCACAATATGGTGCAATGTGATTTGGGTGGCGTCAACTCCCCGGGCGCCATCCCTGCGACCCGGCAACGGACAAGCAGAAGAAGATGAGATGAGATTTGGACAAGTTGGGTGGGCCAGATTGAAATGCCAAACTGGCCGCATCCGGACCCTGGGCCTTAGTTTGTCCAGGTCTGTTATGGCAAGCTCTAAATTTATGAGAAAATTATAGGTTTTTAAGAGCGCTTTTTGGTTTTAAAATTTGATCATTGTTTTTATGTTATTTCTAATGGGTAAAATGTGGCCTAGATACGACATACGACGAGTCAAACTGTTTACACTCGTACCTCGGTGTTCTACTGTATTATAGCACGAAGGCTGAGCTCAAGACATATTCATGAAAAGTGATATATTTCCCCGGTGTGGATCACTGAAAACAGGATCATAGGTGAATCTAAATATGCATATCAGCTGCTCTGTTTGCCTCCTGGAAATGGTGTTTACCATCTTTCCCAGGATTCAGCATCCGTGCACCATTATCCACTTACGCTCGCGAGGCTGCGGCGAGTGACAGCACAGTAAACGTAGCCCAGTGTATTGACAATGTTTGGAGCACATCAAACATCTATATAGTTGAGGGCTGCGAAGACGGCGGCGGAGTGAAGCAGGGTACACTGTCAGCACCTGTCGATCTCCCCGCTGTAATAAAAGGGCTGCTCGCTCAAACAAAGACGCTCCGTGCCTTCCACGTTATTGGCATAGCAAAGAAAAGAAAGTCACCAATCACTTACGGCTGAGAGACAGTTTTATTGCTGCAGTAACTCTCACCTCTACACACACGCACATGTCCACACACACACATACACACACACACACCGCAGGACAGCCTCAGTGATGTGGTTGCTAGGAAACACCTTGGGGCTGGCTCCCATCCTATCTGACCTGATTAGTTAATTGCAAAAAGTGAACAAGTGGGGAAATCACTCCAAATGCCACAGATTCTTTCTGGTCACCACTCTGTAGCAGTTTGCTAAGGTTGAATAAAACTGTTTAGAGCAACTTTTCAGAAAGATTAAATGTGGGAAAAACATTTAAAAACTTTTGAATAGAGGTCAGGCAGGATGGAACAACTTGGAGAAAAGAGTCTGGAGTGATCTGTGATAGAAGAGAGTCAGCTAAGGTGAAGGGACAGGTTTACAGGACAGTTGTGAGACCAGCCATGATGGATGGATTAGAGACACTAGGAATAGGAAGAAGACAGGAGACAGAGCTGGACGTGAAGGAGTTAAAGATTCTGAAGTTCTCTTTGGGGGTGACAAGGATGGACAGGATCAGGAATGAGGTGATTAGGGGGACAACACAGACAGGAAGGTTTGGAGAAAAAGTTAGAGAAGACAGTCTGAGATGGTTTGGACATGTTCAGAGGAGGGACAGTGGTTATATTGATAAAAAAATGCTAGACATGGAGCTACTAGGAAAGAGATGAAGAGGAGATTTATGGATGTGGTGAGGGAGGACATTGAGGTGGTTGGAGTTGGAGTTGAGGATGTGGAGGACAGGGGGAGATGGAAAATGTTGACTCGCTGTGGCAACCCCTGAAAAACGGGATAAGCCGAAAGAAGAAGAAAAACATCCAAAAACTTAAAGTTTGTTATTTGTACAAGGATATGTACTGTATATTTATAATACTCACTGTAGTATCTACTGTAGAGATCAGGCATGGACAAATATTATGACTCCTGGACCACAGTGTCCAAAAAAGCTGAAATAATTTAAGCATTTTTCACTATCTCCAAGTCGTGTTCACTAGGTAGTGGAAGAATGGAAATATAGTTTAATTTATTGGTCAGCAGTGGTGGCTACGCGGTTAGGGAGGTGACTTTCGGTCTGCAGGGCTACGGTTCGAATCCACAAGCTGCCAGGTTGCCACCGAGGTGCTCTGAGCATTTGCTGTCCACACGCACATAATCTCCAGTGGACTCACCACCCACAGGAAGACTCCCTGTATGGTGAAGAGTGATTTGAGTGCCACTTACATGGTAATGGGTAAGTAAATGAGGATGATTTAATGGTGGAGTATAACTTGAAAAAAAGTTTAGGGGACCGGATTAAAGAGCCCAACGAGCCACATCCAGCCCCCCGGCCTTAGGTTTCCCCAGATTTGGGAACAAATGTTACAGCACTGTTGGGGAGTCGTTTAAATTGCTACCTTGATTAATTTTTGTGAGATTTTGCAACAAAATTGTATGACTACAGGTTGGTCAATGAGTGTGTTTTATTGAGTCCACACCCTTTATTTTCCTTCAATTTGGCTACAATTTGTTTCAACAGGGAAAATACGGTATTATCTTTCTGCTAAGTTTTGATGTTTTAGATACAGTTTTGAAGTATGGAATTGGAAGAGAATGAAATTATTTGTGTATGTAAATACTGACATACAATAAAAGCAGTTAATTTAATCGCAGAAAAATAGAAAATATTATCAAAAAATACTGTTTTTAAACCAAATGAAGACAATCAACTTTGACATTAATATCTATACAATCTTAGTCAATATACCAAGATTATGAGGAAATCCCTTGAACTCTTCAAAGCCATGGACATTTTTTGCTACCTTTTTTTTTTAACCTTTTTTTTCAATGTTTTTTTAAATGTTTTTATTTATTTTTATGTTTTCATATCACTAACATCATTGGAGCGAAATGAATTACGGTAAACTTTTGATCTTGATTCATCATGATGAATAGTGATGCATCAATACATGTGGATTAGTTGAACTAGTTGCCAGTCCCATTTAAATTATTATTTAAACTAATTAAATTCTATTCTAAGTCAAGGCAGGTGAAAAAAAGTTTGAACTGAGCGGAATTGAACCTTCAAAGCTGCAGATGCTGATGTTTTTCCAGTCCTTCTTATCAACATGGATGTAAATTACACGTAAATATCACCTCGCCACCAGGGCGAGTCGTCTTTTCTTTTTCCGTCTCATTCAACAAAGTCATCTTTTATCAGACCTTTTAAAAAATATGGCCGACCGACGACTTTGACTCGTCCCAGAAAGTGACCTTTGCCTCCAAATGAAGTCGTTGGTAACACAATTACGGAGGGAAATGTCAGGCTGGTAATTGCATCTGGTGTGAATCATGGACACAGGACATGTTTTACCACCTGTCTGAGGAATATTTAGGCCTGATTGACTGATGGATTCACCTGTGGAAGAGCGGAGAATCATTCAGACTGTTGTCCTTCAGTCCGTTGATGACTGACAGTCGTATTCAGGGGGAGGTGAAGGAGGTTAGGGAGGAAAGTGAGACACGGTGAGTCCTGCAGGAGGACTTAAAAATGTTAGCATTTATTTTACTGGATTGACAGAAACACAACTTACAGTATATCTCCACTGTGATTGTGAGAAGTATTAATATGAGATATATATATTTACATTACTAACAATGGAACTGGTGAAAGTGTATCGCAATCTGTACAAAAGTCAAGCCATATAGTTCATTAAAGAAGTGCAATTGATTCTTAAGTATATAACGTTGTGGAAAATATGATTATACCGCCCACGTTTTCTTCCATCAATCTTCAATTTCTTTTTCATTTTATTGCCTGGTAACAGTGAATGCCTAAAATCACATTATTGGAAAAACTGAAGTGATTTTGGTTACAATCAAGAAAACTGTGAGAAATGGCTAGATATCAGCTTTGAAAATACAGTCTTGCAAAGCATTTTTGTCGTTATTTTTGTTATAATTTATTCATGAGTGTAGGTATGTTTATATATTTTTTTATTTTTAGATTTATTTATCCCCCAGGAGTATCTTTCAGGAAATAATGCTCTCCAATTAACCCATTACCGTAGAGAGCAGGGGACTGCTGGCTGAGCTGTGTGGGACCTCAATGGTACTTGGCAGCAGCGGGATTTGAACCAGGGTCTTGCGGACCCAAGTCCGCTACCTTAACCACTAGGCCACCGAACGCCCATTTTGCATGTACTGCACATACTGTATACTGTATCGGTATAAATGTACACAGTGCCCTGTCATATTGTGGTTCCTCCTTTGAGTCAGAAAATGTTTGCTCTGCTTTGGTTGAACTATTGGCTAATAGATCATTATTTGTTCCTCTCTCTGATTGGCTCAGTCTTTGGAGCATCGCTCGCCATCACGCCTCTGTCTGTCGGCCACTCTCTTGGTACTCTCTCTTCACTTTGCATTGCATCACATTCATTTACATATACTGTACATTTATGCACACGGCAGACGTTGTCATCCAAAGCGACTTGCAAGATTAGGATTAACAATCAGGTTACATAAAACTACTCAGGAGACTTTGGGATTAGGAACGAAGTGTTGAAGGAGATAGAGGAGATTTATAGGCAGAGTAGGACAGGGGAGAGGAGTCTTCAAGAGTTTCTTGACAGGTAGGGACTCTGGTAGTTCTTGGTAGATCATTCCACCAGCGTGAAACGACATTTGAAAAATCCTGGACTGACTTGTGCAGGTTGTTGGGATAGTTAAATTAATTGGTGTTCCTCATATTTCCATTTTACAACAATAGGGATCTTAGCTTCATCCCAGGCACTGTCCCTGTCATTGGTGTGAATCTAAAAGGTTCACCTCCTGGTAAAGTTCGAAATCTGGTTAGGGTTGTTAGCTTCCAGTGGGCCCACCATCCCCGGGAATGTAAGGTGTGGTGCAAGGTGATTTGGGTGGCAGTCGTGGAGATCCAAGCTAGCTAAGCAGATGAGGAATGGATGGATTGGTGGAAAGGGTAATACATTGTAGAGAAGGGTGATGACAGTGGAAGGGGGAACTTTGGTGGTATTGGAATCCAGCAACAACAATAGTAGAGGAATCCTAAGAATTTTGGAATAATCATCGTCATAATTCCAGCAGTTGTAGCAAAGTCTTTCTAAACCAGCCACTAGGGGGCACAAGCCGGTGTTTTTTATTGCTGGGCGAAAGCCAGGACAAATGGTCAGGGAGGGCACCTGGCGAAAGACAACAAAAAGATTTCCATACTGGATCGGTCAGGGTTCGGGTTAACAACGAGTTGGAGTTAGAGTTGAGGACACAGAGGACAGGGTGAGATGGACATTGTTGACTCGCTGTGGCAACCCCTGAAAAATGCGACAAGTCGAAAGGAATAGAGGACGAAGTAGCAGAGTCTTTCTAGTCACTTCATTAACCCATGGTCAGCGAATGTCCCTGACATGTTGACTGGTTTTGAACCTGTTCAGTTCTACTAGTGGAACTAACGGAACAAGAGATGCTTGTTAGTGACAAAACATGGTCCAGTCCTGGGCCTATTTTTGCTGCTCAGACCAAATACAAGAGGAAGACCAGATTCAGGCGCAGATGGCAGCCCGTCCTTTGGTCCTAAAGGACCACAGATGGGGAGGGTCTCAGCTCTGCAGCCTCGCATCCATTCAGCCCCTACGTCCTGGTTGTAAATCAAAGTATAACGATTATTTTTTTTCTCTCCTCCTATCTTCCACTCTCTACCTCTCGTTTGTTAAATCCCGCTTTTATCGTCCGTGAGGTCAACATGTCCCGCCGCTTCATAAATTTATCCAGGAACACACAGCGCCTCCGGGTTCCACATTTACAGGATGTTTTATTATGTTGGACCAACACAGAGACTTGATGCTCCACCAGAAAAGCTTTCTAAACAAAGTGGTTCCTGCACCATCTGCAGGGAGAATCCACCTTCTGAGTCCTCGACCTCAGAGACATTAGTCTGCTTTACTTTGATGGGGTTTTCTTCTCCATTACCAAAATAAAACACAAAACATGAACCTCCTGCGGTGAGCTGATGGCTGCCTCTTATGTCTAGATCCAGGATATAATTGCTTCCCTTTCTGGATGTGTTGGCCAAGGTTAGGCAGGTTAATATGAAAAGGTTTTTGTCTCAGCACTAGTTTATAAACTGAATTGAAGAAGTCACAGATCATTGAGATATTAGCAGAGCGCAGGGATGCTAGATGTTGTAAAATTTTCAAATTAAAAGCTGTAAACTTTCATTTTGTTTCCACGTTTAGGAGACATGGTATGGCCCATTAGAGCAGAAACCTGTGAAGAAGTGATGGACGGACAAAGGAAGATGATGAGACGTGATGCGATCCAAGAGCCAATCAGAATGAGGAACCATGAGGAGCATGATCATTGCTGTGTTTAATTTTCTCTAGGGGACTTGCTATTGTTTTGATAATTAGATATTTGTAGCTCAGACAGATTGACAGATGAGGTCAGACAGGAGTCTCCATGGACGATGATGTTTGCAGATGACATTGTGATCTGCAGCAAGAGCAGACAGGAGCTAGAAGAGGACGTAGAGAGGTGGAGGTTTGGACTAGAGAGAAGAGGAATGAAGGTCAGTCGTAACAAGACAGAGTATGTGTGTGTTAATGAAAGGGAGAACAGTGGAGTGGTGAGGTTACAGGGAGCAAAGGTGGAGAAGGTGGAGGAGTTTTGATATTGAGGATCAACTGTTCAGAGCAGTGGAGACTGACAGGACAGTTGAGAGACCAGCCAATAGAGACATTAGCAATAGGCAGAAGACAGGAGACAGAGCTGGAGGTGGAGGAGTTAAAGATGCCTGAGATTCTCTTTAGGAGAGACAAGGTTGGACATGATCAGGAATGAGGTGATTAGAGGGACAACACAGACAGGAAGGTTTGGAAAAAAGCTGGAGAAGACAGATTGAGATGGTTTGGACATGTTCAGAGGAGGGACAGTGGATACATTGGTAGAAGAACGATCCTAGAGATGGAGCTACCAGGTAGGAGACAAAGAGGAGATTGTCCCCTACCTGTAGGGGACTGCAGATGAAAACTAGCCTTCTGGCTAATTCTTGCTTTAATGGTAATGTCCCACAGGTTCTTTTGTTTGCGGTAGAACTTGACGGAAAAGCCCTATTTTCCGGAACATCATTTTTAGCTGTTTGTCGACTCCTGGGTCCTATAATCATACTACTGAATGTTTTTGAAGAATCTCTCCCTTTCAAAAAGAAAGGTGACCCCTACTGTACACTGCCAGGAACTACAGATCATCCAAAGTGAGTTTCCTGAAACGCTGAAGTAACTGAGTATTTAAAAAAAAAAAACTGCTGAAGGCCTCAGACGTTGGCACCGTTTTACTGCGTGAACTCTCGTCGTGCAGCTGTATCTTCGTCTGTAGTACATTTAGAAAAAGTCTTGTTAGGAACGAGAACACACTGTTAGCGTGCATCAGCAGGAATCCGCAGCCTCGGAATCAGCAACTCTCTCTTCCTCTCTCTCTCTCTCTGTGTGTGCGTAAAGATCTGTCGAGAATGACATCAAGCCCAAAATCACAATCCCCGGTGGAATCGCTCGACTTCCGCTCTGAAAGCTAATGTTCTGATTAGCCTGGTTGGAAGTGAGGAAACAAATATCGTCTTGTCACGCTGCCGCGCTGCAACTATCGAGGCCTTCGGAGCGCGAGCGCTGAAGTAAAACGGGGATCATGGGTTTTTTTTTTATTAAAATGCATTATTTTTAATGAAAAAAACGACGTTGTCTCCCTCAGGCCTGCGTTTGACAACGCGAGGAACCTGGAGGTCGGGGAAATGAGATCCAAGTCGACAGATTTGCAGCAGAATATATGCAAAATTTACCAAAAAAATGTCAGTTTCAAATAACTGACCAGGTCAATGATGTGAAACGGGACAAAGTGCAACGTTTTAAAGTTAAATGATGGGAGAGAGCGTCTCTTTATCTTGGTGTCTCCTTATCAGCCGAGCTGTCACACAGACACACACATTTGACAGCTGCAGATTCAATATATTTTTATTAAAGCACCATCAGAGGCTGTCGGACTCTCTGTAGACAAATCAGGACGTGGAGATCAATGACTGATCGGGAGTTGGACTCGGTTTTTCTCCCATGATTATTCCGCGCATTTTGATGCAGAAACTCCAGCCTGACTCAATAACCCTCCTCTGCCGCTCATTGTTGCCGACGCACTGCTCCGTGCGGACGAGGCGGGTATGGCTGATTGAAATCCAGATGAAAATTAAAATGTGATGGCTGCAGAGAAAAATAAACATCTCACTTCAACCTCGCCGATAAGATTCCTGGGACTGAAACAGAAACCTGGCTGCACCTGAAATGTCACATCGGGGAACGAAGGAGAGGGAAGATTTTTTTACACCAGTTGCTTTAGTCAGAGATGAGGAAGAGGAGGAAGAAGGTGCTTTGACAAATGGAGATGTTATTTCATAACAGAAATATATTCATCCTTATTGATGATCCATCTACTGACTGATCTATTTATCTCTCTATCATCTATCTAGCTATCAGTCTATCTGTCCGTCCGTCTGTCAGTCAACATTAATATCTGTCTGTCTGACCATATATCAATTCATCTATCTATCTATCTATCTATCTATCTATCTATCTATCTGATCCTTTGATCTTTCTGGAGTAGGTCGCAAAATTATGTGCTCCTGTTTATTTTGTCTTTTTTACATGAAAACCCCAAACATTTTTAACACATTTTAGCCCCATC
>JAFBJS010046173.1:2193-14077 GCA_016785265.1 Paraplagusia blochii | reverse complement strand
GTTCAAGTCCCTTTTTTTTTTTTTTTTTTTTTTTTTTTTTTTTTTTTATGGTCAAACTTTTTTTTTTTTTATAACATCCAATGTTAAAGTCTGCTCATAGAATGCATCCCTCACAGTGTAATCTACTTACCACAATAATAATTAATATGTATATATGCACTTTTGATATATTTTATTAGATAAGTTTATGGTAAAATTAATATTTTTTTTTTTTACCAGGTCTGTGAACCATGGATACAAAACTATCCAAACTAAATAGAAATAAGAGAGACAATAATAAAATAAATAAATCAGTTACTTCACATTTCTTGACTTGGAAAGAATAATATGAAATTTGGAATGTTTAATTCCCCAAAAGATAGGACTTTTTTTTATTTTTTTTTATCTCAAATGTGTCAAAAGTCGAAACTGACAGAATTAATTTGATACTGTCCAGTCTGATAACAAACGCATCACTGTCAGGCTAATAATCACAAATATTAATGTCAATGTGTAATCTCTGATGTTTTATGATTGGCTCAGATGCAGTTGTAGGGTGGATGAATGGAGGGATGTGATTGGATGAATGACGCCAGAGTCATGGATGCAGTGTCAGACAACAATTTGTGATTTGAAACAAAATGCCTTTCCACAAAAGTCAAAAAACCTTAGTCAAATACTGGTTTACAGTATCGGGATAAAGACATTTTCAGTGTTCCCACGCCAGTGTTTTGTACGCTTTGTACGCCTTGCTGCGTTTGTGTGCTGCACGGTGTCACCGCACCTTGAGGTGCCGCCGATGTGTAAAAAAACTATTAGATTCACTTCATTGAAATTCAGATGGGATTCAGATGTAGGATCACATCTTGTTCTGCCAAGTCTCTCAGTGTCTGTTGGTGCACACCAACAAGGATTTCTCTACGCGGCTGCACACTGTGATCTCCTTAAACAAGACTGTTATTTACCTCCACAGGCTTTGTGTTCAGAGACAATAGCCGCCTCACACACCATACACACAAACATGTGCTGTAGTGTACACACATTTGGCCCTGGTGCTTCTCCGTCACTATATCACATCCAACTACTTTACTGAATCCCCCTTTATTATTGAATGAAGGCGTATTACTGTCATTTTTCATTTACGGGGGAAAGTGGTCCATGGTTAAAAAAAAAAGTCTCTTTTCCATTAATTTCTTTTCACAGAATTTGCTCCTCTGTTCCCCTGAGAAATGGGAAAATAAGGCCGATAAACAATTTAGACAGATGCTCCATCAGAATGGAGCCAAGCTGAACTCAAGCTGCTTATTCAGATTCAGCTTTTCAACCAGCAACTCTAAGGGAAAGCGGGAGGGATTTACTTCGCTCTAGACCTGCAATAGGCCTATTGCTCGAGGGGTGTTCAGAATGGTGTAATTTGACCAATTAGTGAATTAATTTTCATAATGCATATTTTTACATAATTTTACACATTGGGTGGAGTTGTCCTGGATTTTCAGACATCAAAATTTTTTGTCCAAAAATGCACTTTTTTGGGGGGGGCAACAAGGGGTTTGTATAACAGTCCCATTAAGTATAAAGAAGCAATTTGCAACAATGTATAATGTGCAGTCATATGCAAGGGTTAATGGTGTGTGATCTTGATTTGTTGTGACTTGATGTCCTGACCCAAAAAGGGTGCAGCAAAGCAAACAAAAAGTACATTTTTGTATTCATATTTAGATAGAAATTCCAGTGATTGGGGAAAAATGTTAGAAAGCGTCGCTCAGTTGGGATTCTATATGCCAGGTATGTCAAACATACGGGCAGATCTGGCCCATTAGCATGTTTAACCTGGCCTATTTAATAGATTTAGAAAATAACAATATACAAACTTCATGTCCAGGATATTTCTTCCAAGATAACTCATTAAATATGAATAATTACAAATTTATCGTACTGTTATGTTTTGTGTACTCTGTATCCTCTACACCAGGGGTCACCAACGTGGTGCCCAGCGGCACCTGGTAGCCCACATGGTCTACCTAAGGTGTTAGAATGCTACTGCTCCTGTGCTCTTGAGCAGATTTTACTCTTACAAAGATAATTTAATGGGTGTAATCACGATGATAAGAAGAGTAGTCACTATTGTATGTCTCAGAACTTTTTATTATTACATAATTAGGTAAGTCTGCATCTCTTGGTAGCTCTTGGTATTACTGAGCGCTCGGGAAATGGCTCTGGTTTTCGAAAAGATTGGGGACCCCTGCTCTACACTGACTCCAACTACCTCAATGCATCCATCAATCTCCTTTTTTTTCCACTCTTTGTCTCATACCTTGTAGTTTCATCTCTATGATCTTCCAATGTATCACCTGTCCCACCTCTGAACATGTCCAATCCATCTCAATCTGAGCAATTTCATATTTCTATAATATCTAATTTTCCTTTTCTAATTTCCATGCATCTAATAAGGTTGTATGTGGCCCTTGAACCCAAATTATTCTGACACCCTTGTAATGGATTTGCAGGGCAGTTCCAAATGTCTTCTATTCTCTCAATTTTCCACTTTTGGAAAATTTCCAATTTTTTTTTACAATTTTGACTTTGACACTTTGTTTGACCCACCACTACTGGCATTATCATTTCATCATAATATAATAAAACATCATGACTTCTTCTAGCTGTGTTCAAAGAACTTAATCAAAACTTCTTGTCCAAGTCAGATGTTGGAGGACGCCGGTTTGGTAGTAGCCCTGTGGGCCAGAAGTTTGAGACGCCAGCATTATACAGGTTGCAATAATGGGATTAAGGGGTTTCAGTCCTTTTAATCAACCGGACACAAAATGCACATATATAACCTGCTTTGTGGCTCAGGTGACTTATTACTCAAAGTGTTTGTCCAAAGGTGTCTGCATTTAATTAAAGGGGCCAATTTTGTCTTATTATATGTGGTCTGCTTTAGGGACAGTCCTGACCCACATCTGTCACTTTTCAGGTAAAGCAAATGTTTGTGATTCTGGATGCAGACTGCTCTATTCTGGTCAGTGGTCACATGATGCAAATTGATACGTTTTCTTACCGCAATATCCATCTATGGTAATAGCTAGGTTGGTCTAACCCAGGGATGTCAAACTCATCACTGCACGGGCGGCATTGACAATGTACTTTCCCTTGAAGGGCTAGTTGTTATTAAAAGACTTAAGACGTTGAATAAATGTAACTACTTTTTGTGTCATGGTTTTTGGATTTTTATTTAAGTGGCAGTGGTGGCCAAGTGGTTAAGGAAGCAGACTTGGGTCGCAAGGTCCCCGGGTCGAATCCACGAGCTGCCAGGTTGCCACTGAGGTGCTCTGATCATAGCACCGTCCCAACACACATCACTTCCTGTGGGCTCACCACCCACGGAAGGCCTCACAATATGGTGCAATGTGATTTGGGTGGCACCAGCTACCCCTGCGACCCGGCAACGGACAAGCAGAAGAAGATGAATGACTGAATTTAAGTTGCTTGTATGTGTGATAAAAATTTATTTGATTTATCATGTAAAAATAAAATCAGCAGCACATAGGTACAACATACTTATGGCCTGGCAGCTATAAGTTTGACGCATGTGGTCCAAACCCAACTACCTTTGATTAGCACATATTTTGTGAAAGATCCTTTGGGCAAGATTCAAAGCTTAATTGTCATATGCATATACAATGAATGTTACTTACTTAAAGGATATAAGGATACATAAAAAAAAAATCATGTTTCCAGTATTTATTTATTGTGCCGGGCTAAACCTTTCAAATTGTATTTGTTTAAAGCACCAAATCATAACAACTTGAACAGAACAACCATACCAATACAAGGAGAAACCACCCCGCCCTTATAGACCCTCACACCAGCTGAGGAACGACTCCCAAAAACATCCAGACAGGGAAAAAGGATCCTGGGTCCAGATCTCAAGAGAGTAGGATCTTTTGGGAGTTGGGCCAAGATGTATAGATGGAGTCCTGAGTCCGGCCCCTGGCAATCGGAGTCTAAAGAAAGAATAGAGACTCCCGGGACGTGAAGTCCCCAGCCAGGTGTTAAGTCTACTGCAATAGTTGACCAAGGAATGAAACGCAGTCAAGAAACAGAGGGGAGAAAGAGAGGGGACAGCACTAGAGGACCCAATGTTCTATGGGACCCCCTGAATTCTCAACCTACAGCGGCATATCTGGGACCCTAGGTCCAGCTATAGGCCTCACATGTATTCAGGTATTCCGTGACCAGGTGAGGTCCTCACTAATAGAGACCCCGTGATATTTGAAGGTGCTCATCCTCACCACTACCTGGCCTTGGATATGCAGTGGCTAACGATGTATCCCCCAGTGCACTATTTTGAGAGTGATTGTTATCAGATCAGAACAGAACAGAATGCCCTTCATTGTCATTTTACAGGAGTAAAAAAAAAACAAAATTGTAGCAGCTCTATTCATTGTTAAGGACACAGAGAAAGAAGGATAATACAAAGTAAGAAACAAAGTAAAAAATCCAACCATGTCACCAGCTTGTCCATCTCACTTCTGTAAGCTGTCTTGTTGCCGCTGATGATGCATCACAATGTCTTCCGAAGATTTTGGGATGACGTCTATATTTGAGGCTACACAGCCAGTGAACAGGTTGTAGGAGATGAGATAGAGGACACGCCCCAAAGGTGTGACAATGTTTGTTGAGATACTGGCTGAGGTCCTGTTTTACTATGCCTACAGACTGAGACCTCCCACTCAGAAAGTCCAGGAGTCAGTCACTTAGGGTGTGGTATAATCTGAGGGAAGACAGTTAGTGGGGGACCACGGTATTGAATGCTCTAAACCAGTGGTTTGTAACCTTTTTGAAACTACCAAACACCACCAGTTTCATAGGCGCATTCACCAAACCCTACTTTAGTAGGGTGAGTCGGAGTGTTTGGCCTTCGCGGTGTCTTGACCTCCGCGACAGAGGCTTCACTGAACCTCAGAGACCGACTCACTGAACCCCTAGGGTTTGATCAAACCCAGGTTAAACACTGCTCTAAACCCTACTGCCATTGAGCACTACAGATTTTGGGAATAACCCTTTGGGCTACTCTACGTTTGCACTGTAATATACAATAAGTTCCATTCTGTTTGTGTAAGATTTGAGCAAACTATTCTTGTTCTGAAAAGTAAATTTTGAAGTTTCGGATATGTCCTTAAAGTTGAGCACCTACATATCTGGTACATTTCATTTGTTTCTCGTACCATGACGTGATTTTCTCTTGATGGAGCCTCTGCTGTACCTTTTAACGTTGTTTAAATAAATGACTTGCACTAATTGTGTCACTTCTGTAACAACCACTGCTGCAAAAAACCTTGACTTTTCCTCTAAATGTGTCATCGGTTTGTGATGAATGTGTTCCAACGTCAAACAGAAGTGAATGACGGATCCTGGCTTGGTGTTGTAACACACACACACACACACACGCACACCTAGACGCGCCGTGATCACAGTTGTACCCGACCGCTCACACTGCACTTTACAGCCGTCCTCCCTCCTTCTCTACACCGCTCTCCATCGCCTCCATTTCAATTTCTATATTAAAATGTCTGCCGTTGTTTTATGAGGCTTGGCTGGTTGCTTCTTGCTCTCTGTTGTCAGCAAGTTGATAAATAAATCAATGTACAGTAAAGGGCAGAGTTATCATATGGGCTGTGATGGGCTCAGCTCAGTCATCCCTCAACACTCAGTACCATGTTCTTCCTGTGACGGTGACGGTTCAAATGGGCTCTGGTTGTTAGTGTTAATAATGTGAGTACAAACAGAATTGTTGTACACGGCCTCACTGAACCAATACCTTCAGGTTGTACTTATATAGTAATGCCATTGCTGAGGTATGTAGAGGGAGGGGCTTTGAAATGTAACAGCTACATACCAGCTCTTCATTCACACCATGTCCGTGAAGCGATATGTAGCATAACTGTGGACAAGGGTCATCGACACACAGTTCACATACTGTACATCTGTGCATGTGTCACTCGGCTACGCTACGTAGTGGAAACTTTTAAATCCTGGATGAAAATATCTGACAAGTCTGACCTACACCTGGGAGCCATTTCTAAGGGCAAAATTTTCCCAAATATTAGCACATTGAAGAAAGTATTTTCATGATATTTACATTTTTTGACTGGATTTTCCCCTCGATGACATTGAATACAGCGTTCAGCACACTCTTCTGTTCCTCATGCCTATTGGCTCATTCTTACAGCATCTCTCCAACACTTAGCTCTGCAGGGTTATTGCTGTAAAGTTTGTGCTCTTGTGTTTCATGAAAGATTTCCCTAATTCATGGGTTTCCTGAACCTGACATCTACTTCAAGAGCAGTTGGTATCATGAAGAGCTACTTGTTTAATACAGACTTAGCAAACAATTTAGTTACAATTGCGAGCGCTCCTCTTACCATCATGATTGCACCAATTAGAATGTAATTGTAAGTGTAATTCATTCCAAAGCACAGAGACAGTATCGTTTTGAACCCTTTTGGACTGGTTTTATTTATTGAAACACACCACATGGGACACTTTTGTAGTCCAAAGGGGCTACCGAGTACCTCCAGGCACCAGGTTGTTGATCCATGCCCCAATTTAACCCCCTATGAATGAGTTCCCGCAACCTTTTTTTTGGACTCATCGCCCGGTTAAATGCCCCGGCAACTTAAATACACACATAGTTGATAGTCATGTGATCATGTGTGTCTTGCAATACAGCTTTTTTTAACTCAAAGTCCTCGTTGCCTCATTTAAGAGCCGCTGTGGTGTGGACGTCCACCATCAGACAGAGAATGTGTACTCTGTGATAGGCAGCACAAGGAGGCGGCCAGTTGCCGTTTATTTAACATGTTGGACGTGGCTTGAATACAAGAACACATGGGGATCTAGTCATTAATCACAATAAAATGTTCAGCTTTAATTAATAAATAAAACCCAAATAGTGCAAATTAAGCATTATCTCTCCTGCAACCTGGTACCCATGGACTGATACCGGTCTTCAGCACTGTGGTTGGGGACTACTGTCTTATGATATCTTCTAACCAAGAAAGACTTTACATTAAGTCCGTCTATCAGTCTTAACCAGTATGCAGTTTCTGTCCACTGTCTTCTTGACTCCAACTCCTAATAGAAATGGAGGCTTTAATACTCCAATTGTCCAATCCATCACGTGCATATGGGTGCAAACTTCACCGGGTTTTGCACATTGAATATTGATTTATAATTGAAGCATGTTTTATATTGGAGTTATGGTTGTGTATTTAATCTGTGTTATCTTTCTGTTGTGTATTTCTAATCTCCAACCCTTCTATTTCTTGGATTATTTTCTTCACACACTGTGTCTTGAATCTTTCTACCGCGACAGAGAAGGACTTTCTGTATAGTGAACACAAACATAAAATCTTCTCTATCATATGGCATAACGTGACAACATATCTGTCCACCCTGCTCAGCAACTAGTTTTTTTGCCTATATTTATTTTCATATAGTAGGTCAAAATGATTAAATACACCTAGTAAAGAAGTTTACATTATCGAAAGTGGCATGTATTTTAACTTCCTAAGGCTTAGTGGCCACATACATGGACAGCACTTTCTAACGTTTGTGTCCACAAGCCCCTAGAGAAATTGTTTTCCTATTTATTAATTTTACCGTGAAGGAAAACTTCGCAGTTTTCACTTTTTAAAAAGTAATAAAAAAAATGCATTAAAAAAAACAGCTTGGGCCTTAGGAGGATAAGGCAAGGATGGCCTTCAGGAATGGACTTTGGTTCGGAGGGTTCCAGGTTTGAATCCACCAGCTGCCAGGTTACCACTGGGGCATGCCATTGTCCAGACACTCTGCTTCCTGGGTGTTCAAAGCTGCCCACCGTTCACTTTGGTGATGGGTTGTGTGCAGTGGGGTCCATCGCCATGACAAGGAGTTTGCTTTCCTGCTTTCCTTAAAATGAATTGACAATTTCATCAAAAAAAAGACAAACAAAACATATACTTCATTTAATAAAAAAAAAAAAGTGTTTATTGAATCAAACAATGTTAAATGTGAGTGTTTGGAGACTGGTGACACCATCAGAAACCTTGTGAGCTGTTCTGTGTGGTTTAGTAATTGGAGCAGGTGTCAGGTGTGTGTTAGTATGTGTGTGTTCAGGAGCGGGCTGCTCATCATCCATCATCCTGACTTTAAAAACTGGGCTTAAACTCCATCATCATCTTATAGACTCAGCTTCTCTCTTCATCCCAGGACAGACTGGAGTCATCTCCACCCGCCTCAAACAAAAGTCTGAGGCGGGTGGAAAATTTGGGAAAAAAATTTATAGGTGATGCTCCCTGTCCCATGCTTCACAAATGGAGGTTTGATGCCCATAATGGTTGACTTCTGTTTTTTATCAACTCCTTTTTTTTTTTGCATCTGCCTGGGAAACAACCCTGAGACGAAGGACTTGTGACTTTCTGTAATCCCACGGATTAAACAGGTTGTAAACACAGCCTGGTTTAATCAGAATCCCTGTCGGTTTGTTTGTTTATTCGCCACTTTATTTGTAATGTCTATGTTCTTGTTGATTTTTTCTGTCTGTGCAGCAGCATCGGCAGCAGCAGCATCACTCTCACTCTCTGCTCCTGACGCTGTTTCATCCCTGTGTAATTGCCAACACTCCCCTCCTGTAATTACTCACTTGCTCATCACGCCGGGGACATGAAAAACAGAAAACGACCACATCCAACATTTTCACAAGTGCGTGTCATCTTCACACTACAGTACACTCCCTCTTCTCCACCCCTCCTTTACTCCCTCTATCCTCCATCACCATCTCCTCAGCTTTTCTTGTTCGTTACCGTTGCGTCCTCGCCGTGCTTAGCCTCTGCCCCTCATCCATCATGGCGGACCAAGGCAAATGGAGCCTTCAGTTGAGCAGTGATAAGGAATCGTGGCCACATTAAAACATCTGTCACACCTTCTGGAGCCGTGCACAGCAGGTGGTGCAGGGAGGAGGAGGAGGAGGAGGCAGAGAGGGAAGATGAAGGAGGCCAGTGAAGAGACGTTAAGACAGACTTTGTTCTTAGGTTTTTAAAGGATTTTATTCAACCTAATCCAAGTGAGTGAAGGTTTAAATTTTAGAATTATTTTTTATTCTAAACGTTAAAAAATTGGTGTAGAGCAAGGTAATAATTAATAAACTGGAGAAAAAAAAAAAAAAAACTGAAACTCGCCGCAGTTTGATTTGAGTCTGTCAGACTGTCAGTGAACGTCACAGGAAGTGAGCCTCATCAGGACATTGTAAGCTACCATATATTAGACTAGTAGACAAATGACTATTTTTAAAGTGATGATGATTTTTAAAGAACTTACTATTAAACGGTTACTATTATTTAGTTATGTATTTCTTCTCCTGGACAAAAATTATTCAAGTTCCTGGTTTAATTTTAGTTCCAAGCAAAATGTTAATGCATTTTTTTTTTTATTATTGTTGGTGACGCAGTTTAAAAGCCCAGTTAAAAACTTTTACATAACAGTTGGTTAACAAACAGGGAAAATCTCCAACTTTGAGAGTGTGGCGTCTTCAAATTGTTATTATGCACCACAGTTGTTGTAAAAAAACAGTTCATCATTTTGCATTGTTTTGTTTTAATGTACACTAAAGGATTAGCAGCAAAATGATAACTTTTTTTTTTTTTTTCGGACAGTGACACTGTTTTTGACTTATGGTGGTTAAAAAATGAAAAAGAAGGAATTCAAGATTAATGATTTCTGAGAATAGTGGGAACCATATCACTTAAGACTTAAATTATTAAAAAAATAATTGAACACGGTTTGATGTACAGTCAAGTTAAATTTAACATAATTTAATTTATTGGTGCAGAACATTAATTATATTATGTTGGAAAAACACACAAGTACATGTGTGTAAAAACAAGACTTGTCTATAATAATAATAATAATAATAATAATAAGGGACAGGACATTTCATATATTTTACATTTGTAAGTTGAAAACGAAGAAACAAGTTCTAAATTATGTAAAACCTAAATAATAAATGATAGATACTATATATTATTAGAACCATCAATGTGTGAAAAACATCCATTATGAATATCGCTAAAGTTAATATGTTGTTCTGTTGTTTATCAGTTAAAATACATAGAAGACAGGTGGACATACTAGATACTTAAAGTATGCTGTTTCCCTGGTGATCTTTTTTTTGTGAAGTAAAAAAAAAATCTTTATTTCTCCCTCTTGTGAATGTGTCACTGCCCTCCATCATCCCCTCATCATCCTTGTCTTCACTCCACACCTTCAGAACTCTGTCCATCAGATCAGTCTGCTGTTCCTGTCTGTGACCTTTAAACAAAATTCCAGTCTTTTTGTTGTCTTGTTTCACTACACACACTCAGACAGCTTTTGTGCGTCGCTCCTGCTCCTTAACTCCACCCTCCTAGCACAACCCAGGTTGTACTTTCAACAGACACTTTAATGACCATCGTCCATAAACGCAGGCTTTTTCAGAGCCGTCCACGTACATATGAACATCTGTGTGTGATGTCACAGACACCAGGTGAAGTTTATAATGTTTATCTCCTGGTCCTATATTATTTTATTTTTATGTGCTTTGCTACTTTATTTTTGATGATCAGACTGTTTCCACAACTTAATTTCCCATTGGGTCTATTTAAAACAAATGCATAAAACTTAACAATCCAGAGCTTCAGGCAGAGAAATTTAATCAAAATGTGTCAGTTAAATAAAGTATCATTTATCATAAAGAAACACAGAAAACTTAAAACCCAACAAAACATTGAAAAAAAAATACTAAAAGTAAAATATCATAATTTTTCAAGAGCCAATTCACTGTGTAGCTATTCCATGTGTTGAACTTTATTGATAAATATCAAGAAACTGACAGAAATCATTCATTCATTCATCTTTTTATCTGTTACTGGGGAAGCGGTCTCCACCACTGCCACCCAAATGTCACTCCTCCATACTGTCAGCCTTCCTGTGGGTGTTGAGCCAACTGGAAGTTCCGCTTCCCAAATCCGCTTCCTTAACTGCCAGGCCACCACTTTTGACCAGTGGAAATATTGATACTTAAAAAAACGAAAATAAGAAAAAAAAAAAAAAAAAGAAGTTGTAGACAGTGTAAAACAAAGGAACCAGGAAGAATATGTGAATTTCCCTTGGGTTTTGTGTGGGACAAATCAGGGTTCATGAAAGTAAAGAAGACAAAACAAGACCACCAGTACTGATAAAAAAAAAAGTTTTATTAGGAATCGTATCAATGCTCAACACTTATTAACACGCGTTCACACACAACCGCGAATTGACTGTCTGTCTCGTGAGGCTTCCCTCAGGACCGCGCTTCAAAGCAAAGACCACTTCAGCACTTTATATGAACTTCATGATGCAGTTTTATTGATCAGACGTGTGTGAGAGGACATGAGCGCACCAGCACACACCGACTCAGAGACGCAGGGAAAAAGAAATAAAAGGTTCCACTGCTGCATTTACGGCAGGTATTGGAACCACCATGATCACAGATGCAGTAAATATCTTTATTTACTTACCTGGTTTTATTTAAACTGCCCTGATATCTATCTACCACATGCTGCGTGTTCATCCACAGTCTCTGCAGGATCTGTTGTAGCTTCACTTTTTTTTTTTTTTTTTTATTCTGGAACGCATCCCCCAGTCGATGACAGTCTGCTCTTCCTGCCGGTGTTTTTGTTTGGAGTGATCAATGCACAGCTACAGCTGGTTGAAGGGGACCAAATCCATTGAACAGTTGATTTGGTTCCATTTTACCAGCTTTAGCATAGCATTTTGGATCAAGAGAAAAAAAAACAAACAGTGAAAGTCAGTTTACCTCGAAGGTTAATTTAACACAAAAAAGAAAAAC
>JAFBJS010045463.1:30182-40895 GCA_016785265.1 Paraplagusia blochii | reverse complement strand
TCATCAATAATGCAACTATATTTGATTAGGAAATATTTTCTCAGTGAAGACAACAACAATAAACTCAAAATGACGCAAAGTCATTGATACAAGATTCTAACTTTGTATACCGGTCTGGTAGGAGAAAGTTATAGGCTGTGTGCACTTGAGAAATCCTTGTTGTGCCCATGCACAGTTTCTTCAGGTAGGAAGATTTTATAGGTAGGAAAATATTTCAGAACACAGGAAATTATATTTTATTCAGGGGTAATTATCTGCCGCAACTTAACGATCGGTCTGAAAATAGAACAAGACATTTAACCAGTCTGTTTTTTATATAAATATAGATATATATGTTGTTGTTTTCTTCAATTCCTTCCTTAAATTTTAAAGGCTTTAATTTCAGATCTAAATTCTAGCCATTTTCTTGATAGAAACTAAAACACACATACATCAATAGTTTTGTGCATCGTACTGCCAAGAACTGCTTTTACTGCTTTTTTAGGGATTCCTAAATATAGGTATTTATATATTTATACATACATGCTATAAAAGTTACCTTTATATATGTGTATATATATATGCATATATATATATAAAACGGTAAGATAAGTATAAAAAGTAATAACATTATATCATATATGCATAACATACATTTATCCCTTTTGTTTCTTCTTTTTACTCTTATTTATTCCTCAATTAAATATATACCTTGTGCATTTTGTGTTATTTTCACGGTGACAAAATAATTTTCAACTTTTTTTTTAGGGTTGACATTTTTAAAGGTTATATTAATACTGCATAGAATTGATTAAAACCTTATTTGGCCAGTATTACAAAGGCCTCGGTGGAAAACCAGATTAAAAATTGATTTTCATTGCATTTTAACCAAGCGTACCAACTTTTTTGAACATGGGATTTGTATACAAGTGTATGGAAAGTGCTGCATGCGGAGATTTCGTGAACTCGCTGGCTCATCTGAATTAATGTTGCCCCATAAATGATTAAACAGCAGGACGCCATTAATTAAAATGAGGACATGATTTAACCCGGCCAGTGGAGTGACACACATCTTCTACTCAGACTTACTGTAATCAATATGAGGCTGCGCTCACACACACTGCTCATTACTCATGCCCCTGGTGTAGTACACTGACTGATGTCCTTAAAGTATGTTTTCAGGAATTCTCTGGCCACACCCAGATTCCATAATCTCTCCATAATTCCATCTACAAATGAGTGCCTGGATCCTGAGATATAGCTTTAATTCCAGCCCTGGGCTTTTGCATAGTTGCCTAAAAATAGTGAAACCACAGGGGAAAAGATTTTCACCTGTTCGAGAAGCAATGAGTCAGACAGGCATTGAGGTACAAAAAAAAAAATCAGGCTTCAGGGAATATTAATCCACTCAGGACAGTCATTCTCCGCACATTTTCTCCCCTAATAAATAAATAAAGTAAAATAAAGGCCCGATCTTTAAAAACAAGCCCATAATGGGTTTCACATTTTATTGCTCATTGAGAGAATAAATAATCCAGATGGTGAGCGCTGTATAAATTTGACAAAATGCATTGAAATGCCGTGTTGATCCATTAAAGAGCGTCTCTCTTTTTATGTACAAAAAAAAATCAAAATCCAAAGACCTTCAGCCAAAAAGGAAATGGATAGAGGAGCTATAATAAAGCAGAAAGAGCTCAAATGTTTTTTTAAGTTCCATTTAAAAGCTGCAAATGCTTTAATACTCTTTGTATCGTGTGCATAATGCAAATTAAACAGTGTTAAATTAATAATATAAGGGTTTTTATCGCCGTTAAGCATCTCTTAATTCTTCCTCTCATCACGTCCCTGATCTTTTACATGACAGAAGGTTCAGTGATGTCATCAGGTCTCAGGCCTGGCAGTAATTGCACCTGTGTTGTCCCAGGATTAAAGATGCAGTGCTGTTAGAGAATCACTGAGGCCATTTGAAATCCAGCTCCGTAGATCGCTGCCCGCGTTCCAGGCTGTCCAATTACGTGCAATTGCCACTTAAAAAAAGCAACCCCAGAGGTACAGAGAGTGTGTATTTATCACTGCATTAATTGATTGCTCAGTGTCGATACATAAGTAGGCCACCACAATGGTAGATTAAACCAAAACACGTTGGAAAGCAGGTTGGACAGATTTATATACTCAAGCCCAGCGGATTACAGTGGGGAAAACAAACAACAACTTCATTTATTTTTCATTAAAAGAGAGTCATTTACCCAGTACTCCCAGCCGGTAGTTGAGGGTGATGACAATGACGTTGCCGTAGCTTGCCAGGACACTGCCATCCATCATATTGCCAGTTCCTTCTGTGTACGAGCCACCGTGGACATAGACCATCACAGGCCTTAGGTCTCCCTCTTCATGGATGTCTGGGAAAGATGGGAATTTGTGAGATAGAGATTTTGTTATTATTCCCTTAAAAACAAAAGATGTCTCGTCAAATTGACATTTAAAGTCGCTTTAAGTGGAGAAAAAAGAGAGAAAATGTAATAAAATGCTAATGCAATTCGGACAATAATAGACAATAATGGACAACAATTAATATCTATCTATATATATCTATATATATATTATATTATCAGTAAAAAATACTATTTGATAGTAGTATAAATGAAATAATGCATATTTATGGTCTGGGTTAATATAAAACAAACCTCTTGTGTCTCATCACACACATAATCTATAGATTATTGAAAGACATGGGTCCCAAAACAAAACCTTGAGGAACACCTTTTTGCTCTTAGGAAAGAAACAGTTATCAGAAAAAAAGGTTATCATTTCCAAGACAAAGGTTAAAAATCAATTAACATTAGAACTAAAATTGCTGAAAATATTTTTTTCAGCATAGTCGCACAGACCATTAGTGTCAACCACAGTAGTTTTAAAGGTTTTGGATTTTTATTTTACTGTATTTTCAGCAGTAGTTGTGGTTTTTGTCCTGTTTAGAGAAACCAGAATTCAGTCCGGCTTTAGGTTAAGAATCAGGTGGATTTACAGTGTCAAGAACAACAGAACCGTTTCAAGATGAAAATTAAAAAAGAGAAATAAAACCCAACTGGCACAGAAACCAAAGTATTTCACAGAACAAGGCCTTAAAACCTCCCTCCTCCTTCCTTAAACCTCCGCGAACCATTTGTTTAAATAAATGCTTCTGTCGACCGCCTGTTAGAGACTGACTCTCAATGTGTCTATTTATATGTATCTGGACCTTTGATCACTCTGGGCTCCTATACGTAAAGCAGCAGAAGTAATCTCTGTATGAGTGCGTGTGAGGGAGATGTTCCATTGCAAGTCTATGAACCAATATGTATGCATGAGTGAGTCTGTGTCCTTCCCCCCTTCCCTGTGTTGGCACATAACGCAGGTGTCTGCATATTAAGTTTTTGTTTCAGCCGGTGGCACGCGGTCGGTGCAGACAGGAGGGTCCCAATTGTATTTTTTTCTTTTTTAGATTATATAAATGATTCATTTTGTTTATTTAACATGTCAGAGACGGGACACTGTGTCATCCTGAGGCAGGGTTGAACGACCGTGAACACCCTGTACCAACATTCTGTCGCTTTTTCTGTCAAAGTTGTCAGTGATATGCAATTAAAGATGCTGAGATTCTATTTTGGAGAGACAAGGATGGACAGGATTAGGAATGAGGTGATTAGAGGGACAACACAGGCAGGAAGGTTTGGAGAAAAAGCTAGAGAAGACAGATTGAGATGGTTTGGACATGTTCAGAGGAGGGACAGTGGATACATTGGTAGAAGAATGAATCTAGAGATGGAGCTACCAGGTAGAAGACAAAGAGGAGATTGATGGATGCAGTGACGGAGGACATGGAGGTAGTTGGAGTCAGAGTAGAAGATACAGAGGACAGGGTAAGATGGAGAATGTTTATTCGCAGTGGCAACCCCTGAAAAAGAGACCAGTAAAAGGAAATATAAGAAGATCACAGACTTTTTGCTTTTTAAAAATCTCTTTAAAACCACTTCTCTGCGCTGTGGGTAGTGCCATGGTGTCCTTGCAAAAGTATGAGATCATAACATTTAGAACGTCAATCTCCTGCTAGCTGTGATTTATTGCGAGGACAAACTTGATTAATGTGTAAAAGGTCTAAAACGCTCCGCTGGTCTGCAGGGCCCACTCTCTTTTTACTATGTGAGCCTGAAGACTGACTTGGTGTTTGATGAAAGCGAATTTCCGGCTTCCCTGACAAGCCCTGAACGTGTTAATTATTAATGCGTTGAAACAAGCTGTTCGTGCTAACTCTCTCTGCAACTGACGACCCAAATATTTTACATGTTTTTTTGCTCAAAATCTAATTCCTGTGATCACCAAACTCCATGTAAGGCCATGCTGTGAGATCTTTCTTGGATTGTTTGGATTCTATTGTGTATGAACTTTTTTTTTTCCAGGCTTTGTATTTCAGAGCTTGAAGTGCTGCATTATAACACTGTGGGTATCAGATGTGAGGTGACTGTTAAAAGATGTAGCTGAGTTCCAGTGGTGAGCCGTCAGGGCCAGCAAAGCCTTCTCTGCTGGCCTAAACATACTCATAAAAAAGTATGTAATAAAGTAATAAAAACACATTTATTCATAATTATTTTTCAATTAAATTGTATTATTCATTTTTTTAATAATGTAGAAATAGTTTTACATTTTAAAAGTTGGATACTTTTTATTGAATCATCAGCTAGCTAGTGTCAAGGTTCATGAAATCTGCTAGAGCCTTCAGAATCCAAAATGAAGGCTCTGCCCACTGAACGTGAAAGGACATAGCCCGTTAAGTTTACAGCGCTCAGACCAATCATCTCGCAAGATTGCGATGTCAGGGCCTTCTAGCTGGCCATTCGTAGAAGGCAACATGTCAAAAAACTATGATGTCACTGAAGGCCTACAGCCCACTATTGCTGAGTTCCCATTCCTTGCCGCCCATAGTTTTCCGGAAAAAAAACCAACAGAAGGCAAATAAGTACAACATTTTTAAATCTATCAAAAGCAGAGAGTCCAGGGTTCAACTCCAAGAGCAACCTCACACTTGATAAGTCTCCTTTGTAAACTCCTTTGGGTTTGGATAAAAGTGGATGATTGTCATTGGGTTTACTCACCAGCTTCTGTAGGAACGTAGATATTGAGGTAGAGACAGTCCTCACTCTGGTGAGTCAAATACGTCGCTGCTATATCCAGGTTCGCCGTTAGCCAGGAGGGCATCATATCTCCCAGAATGCTCCTCTCATCCAGTGACTGAGGACAAACTGGAGCAAACTGTGTGACATTGCGTATCCCCGGCCAGGGCAGAGGTGGCTCCGGCGGCTGGAATCTCCTGTCTCCGGTAGGAGGCCGCGCATACGGAACGCCCAAGTACTGGATGACAGGGCCGAGGAGGTCTGAGGGGAGGGGGATCAGGATGCCGCGGATGCGGCCCTGTGCCGTTGAGATGACGGGCACGGTGTGCTGCCCAGACACCAGAGTGATGTGAAAGGAGAGACAGAAGGAAAGTAGGAGTCGTAGGAACCCAAACGACAGAGACAACGGTGAAGGAGGAGATGAGGACGAGTTTCTCCTGGACCCCAGCTCGGACATGGTGGAGAGTTTAGGTTGATGGACGGAGGAGGACGTTGGCCTTCAGTAGTATTCAACACTTACACAAAGCTGTTGCTCTCTTTGACCCATAGCAAACAAAACGGCCTCTATCACCTCTCGCAGGCAGCCTTTTCTTCTCGTCGGTCTCCGAGTGAGAGTGAGTCACAGATTTAGTGGCTGTGAGTGCAGTGACTCAGTTAGAGCGTCCCCTGGAAGTGGGCCCGCATGCGGTGCATGTTTGTGTGTCTAAATGTGTGCGTGAGAG
Organism: Paraplagusia blochii; assembly: GCA_016785265.1. NCBI lineage: Eukaryota > Metazoa > Chordata > Actinopteri > Pleuronectiformes > Cynoglossidae > Paraplagusia > Paraplagusia blochii. The sequence goes on along the minus strand of JAFBJS010045463.1, from coordinate 35,047 downwards.
AGAGACGGATAGAGAGAGAGAGGGGAAGAGAGAGAGAGAGAGAGAGTGAGTGTCTGTCGTTATGTAAACAGAAGCATCACTGTTCCTCGCTGTCACTCTCTCCTTCCGGTCAGACCCATAACAAGCTCAGAGTGTCTCCTGGAGAAGAGGGACAAAAAGCGAGAAGAGAGACAGGGAAAGAATTGAATTCACCTCCCTTAGAGAGAAAAAAAAATACCTCCACACACACACACACACACACACACACACTCTCGGCCTCACTCATAGCTGAGGGATATGTTACCTCACTGCTGTTTATGATAAAAATAGACATGAGAAAGCAAATGAGATGTTGTCCGCCTAGTTTGACACGGCTTTGCATCGTCAGGTCACGGTGTGTATGGACGTGTGTGTGTGTGTGTGTGAATATCCGCATATCCTCGTACACTGTGCTCTGTTTCACTGCTTTAGGCTGAGGGTGGGGGGGGAGGGGGGGGAGGTTGAAATCTGGGATGGGGGGAGTGGAGAGTCACGTCTCATGCTTAATTAAACCCTGGAATACACTGCAGGGCTTCTGACCTGCGTGGAGCATAAGGTAGAACGCCTGTGACACACACACACACACACTCTGTGAGAACACTTGCACAATACTTGCATGTGAACACACACTTCCTCATTCTGTGTCTCAAATAATAGAGACAACTCTGAGGCTCAGACACACACACTTTTCCTGATCTCCCTACTTGCTTACACACAAGTCCTCTATCTCCAACAGTGGAACACACACTCTCACACACACAGCTGCTCCCTGGTCGACACAGCTATCTCTCAAAGGCCTGAGGGCAGAATATTAAGGCAACACACACACACACACACACACACAAGCATGCAGAAAGAGAACGTCAATATCCCTCAGAGAGAGAGAGAGAGAATTCACTAAAATCCCAAGTCTTCCTTCAAGTCCACTCTCTGAGCTGCTCATGTTTTTCCAGCGCCTTCCTGGAGCTCGGCTCTGCCGCTGTCCAAGGTGCTAGTTAACATTCCAACGGTGATCACACACACGCCGATGAATAACGCTCCATTTATCAAGGCAAACCCGCCTGCCAGCCCTCACACACCTCGCAATTCTTTCTTCCTTTTTCCACACGCAGGAAACACAGCAAAGTGAACATATACACGTATTAATGACAATTAACACAGGTGACGGGGGCGACGGGAGAAGGAAATAAGAGCGTGTGAGCTCGGGAGAAGGCGATAAAATACCCCCCCCTCCCGGTCTAAAGCTGACTACGGCAAAAAAAAAAAAAAAAAAAAGAACACGGAAAAAAAAAAAAAAAAAAAAAAAAAAAAAGACACAGCCTGACTCAAATGCAAAAGCTCAGCCTGCATCCCCGCTGCAGTTTGACTTTAATTGCCTCCAAATGAAGAAAACGTTGAATATACTGCACCCGCTGTGGAAATGAGCTGTGAAATCCAACGGACCATATTCCAGTTTTCCCAGTTTCCAGCCGCAATTTCCGTCCTCGTGTGTTTTCCTGCTGCTGCTGCAGCCAGTCCGACGTGTCCGGGATGGGATGTGAAGAGATATTCCTCTATCGTCGCTGCTGCTGCTGCTGCTGCTGGAGATGGTGGTGGTGGTGGTGGTGGTGGTGGCACGTCTCCCGGGAATAACGCAAAAAAGAAACGGAGGGGAGGGAGGGGGAAGAACACAACCCTCCAGCCTACAGTCCGGGTGAAGAAATTATGAGTCGAATGAGGAAGGAGAAATGTGGTTGGTTAAAAAAAAAGACAGACAGAAAAAAAAGAAAGGGGGACAAAAAAAAGAAAGTCAGAGAAAAATAAAGTATTTCTTGAGAAATCCAAGGTCCAGGATGGTTAAATGATCATTCTCCCCTTTCTTCCTCTCTTTCTCCCTGTCTCCTCCCTCCCCCTCTTTTCTCTCTCCCTCTCCCTCTCTCTCTCTCTGTCTCTTCTTGTCTCTCTTACTCTCCCTAGATGCGATTGGACAGTGTGGCAGGCAGCAGCTACTGATCCAATGATAGGCCAACGCACCTACAGCTTCACACGGACTGGAGGATGGAGGAGAGAGGGAATGACCTGTGCAGAAGGAGCAGGTTTATTCCCCCTCCTTTAACCTAACCGTAGTTGACTTCAACCTCTTACCTCCAACATTGCCAATCCAACGATGTTGAGCCTCATTACAACCCAACTCTTATACCTTAGAGGATGGAAGGTCCTGACAGGGCCACTGTTGATACAAGAAAGGTTTTTTTTTTAATCAGCCGTAAAAACCCTGATGTTTTATGAAACAGCTTCAGACTCCGAGCCAGTAGACGGCGCTATCGCATTTGCATAGACGTATAAAAAAGTAGTCACAGAATACCATGTGGCAGACTCCTGCACGTGTACAGACAAACCTACTGACAGAAGAGGACAGGACAGGACAGGACAGGAGAGGACGGAACAGACTTCTTCTGATGTTGATTCTGAAGTCCACAGTGACCTCTTCAGGACTGAAGCCGGGGACTCTGTCCCAATTCCACTTAGTTCCGCCTGCAAGCAGCTTTTTTCCTGTAGGCGCTGTGTCAACGTGTGTGTGTGTGTGTGTGAGTGTGTGTGTAGTGAGAGAGTGTTTGGGCACACTCCTCACGTCAGCACAGCCTGCTGCAGCAGCAGCAACAGCAGCAGCAGCGTTCAGGACTATTCCTCCCCTCAACAATCCTTCCATCAACCCAATCATCTCTCTGTCTCTCTGTCTGTCTCTCTGCCTGTCTCTCTGCCTGTCTCTTCCCACTTGTCCACTTCTTCCCCTGTGTCACCCTCTGTTCTCATCTCCCCCATTCTCACCTGTTTCAAAACAGGTTGTTTTTTTAAGGAGGCTGGAAAAGAAGTCATCATAGGTCAGTTGGCGGAGAAGCAGAATTTGCGGTGAAGGAATTTCGTGTCGTACGGGGAGACGACGCCGATTTATAGCCGCCAGGCGCCCCGCTGAAGGAACCTTGTCACTCTTTGGTCTCAAGTTATGAACACAAGGACGTATAAATCAAACTGCAACAATTTGCACCGTCTGGAGTCAAATCATGTCCTCTCAGCTGGGAGAGATAAATTGGCTTTAGCCAGTTTGGAAGCAAATGGAAGCACGTTCGGTTCTGCGTCGAGAATTTTGCACAAATGAAGTGCATGAGAATATTCTGCAGCGCTGCCGAAAGGTCAGGCTGGAGGGGAATAAAAGGATGCTGGGTGTTTACTGTGTTGATGAAGGATGAGTGCTGACTTGAAATCAATCACAACACTAACCCAGTTTGCACTGAGCACCAGGGTTCAACATTAGACTTTGCTAATGTAACTGGCTGACAGAATGGAGTTTTCACTGCCAGAAACAGATGACATCAGGTTCTGTTAGTACCTGGATTGTGAGGGACACAGTGTCCGCTGTGTTTGTCATCAATCTTCCCAACACTATTTTCCTGCCAACGTATGTCACCCTCCCTGCTACAGTCTGCAAGTTAAATACTCAAACGCTGGTTAAATCAGAAGGTCCACGTAAGGAGGACGTTCAATCATTATGAAAGACACATTTCTGTTCCTTTTGTCCATTTGACTCAGTAAACATGTCTATGATGATGTATAATCACCTTCATCTTTTATTTGTTTGTAGTGCAAGATCATAACAGCTGATATCGCAAGGCACTTTAAGAGCAAAGAGCAGAAGAGTAAACACAAACACAAGAAGGCATGCAGTAAATACAGGTAAATCCCCCTGGTCTTATAGACCTCCACACCAGCTGAAGACAGTGACAGGCAGTGGAGGGATCCTCACCCAGAATGGACAGACGAGACGCAAAAAGACAAACAGTAGCAAGAGGAAAAAAAAAAAACTAAATTATGTTAGATATATGTCAAATTGTTCAATGTCATAGTCAACCCTTCATTGTCAACCCTCTTGGATGAGAGGTGAAACATTTTCCAAAAAAAAAACTGAATATCCAGTTGCCTAACTAAACTCTTTAACCTGGACCATGACCTGAATGACTGAGAACCTTCATCCACATGCTAATGTCAATGTTTACTGGAATCTGAACGAACAAAATGGGTATTTCATCGAAATGTATATTGAGTTTTATGACTTATTCAGCAGATATTATTGACTAACTAAGCACAATTTTTTTTTCCGGGAGATGTAGAGTAGATCAAAACCTTTGAGGATGATGATGATGATGATGAAGTCAGGGTTAACTGTTTTCAGGACTCTGTGTTCTTCTTTGCACTAAAGATAGTTCGATATGACATGGACCTTAAGGGTTCTGCTGCAATTGAATCAGATGATTTCTGGAGCTGGAGCTGAGTGAGAGACGCAGATTTGTTTTTGTTTGTTTGCATAGTGTTGGGACTAACGAATCTACTTTTCCCCGTAACTAATAACGTAACGTGTTACTTTTCCCATGCAGTTACTGTGGGGTTACTGTGGTGTAAAAGGGCCTTGTTACTCGTTACTCTCTGTGGTCCAAATGGACGTTTTCTCCCGTCCACGGAGAGAGGACTGTGTGTCAGTGGAGTCTGTCTGCTGCCTGTCGGTCATGAGTGAAAGACGGCCGTGCACACTAACTGAACCCATGTGTTGAAAAGGAGCGATGATTGGTTGACATAGTTTAACGTTTCTGGCTAAGCCAATCAGAAAGAGACCTGGGCGGGTCTTCTTGCCTTATAGGGAAATAAACAGCAACACACACCCACAAGGCAAATGGCAAGTTGTTGAGATGTGTATAAGAGACAGGCCTTGATGGATGGATTTGAGACACTAGGAATAGGCAGAAGACAGGAGACAGAGCTGGAGGTGGAGGAGTTAAAGATGCTGAGATTCTCTTTAGGAGAGACAAGGATGGACA
>JAFBJS010045463.1:0-29924 GCA_016785265.1 Paraplagusia blochii | reverse complement strand
AACCTTATAAGAAAATAAACATCAACACACACCCACAAGCAAGACAACGGCAAGTTGAGGTTACAATAAAGATGCCTGTCAAGTCTAAACATCTATTTTGTTTTAATTGTACGACTACATTTCATTTTGATAGTTGCTACAGAACACAACAATAAACTTTTTCAATGTGTTTTTAAAGTAAAGTAGCTAGTTATTAGTTACTTTTATAATTTAGTAACTAGTAACTTAACTAGTTACTTTTTCAGAGAAGTAACTAGTAAAGTAATAAGTTACTTTTTAAAAGTATCTTGCCCAACACTGGTTGGGTTGGTGTTATGCTCAGAGCACCTCAGTAGCAACCTGGCAGCTGGTGGATTTAGTAACTAGTAATGTAACTAGTTACTTTTTCAGAGCAGTAACTAGTAAAGTAAAAATATTACTAAGTAACTTGCCCAACACTGCTTGCTTGGTTAGGGAAGCAGAGTTGGGTCAGTAAGGCTTGAGGTTCGAGTCCACCAGCTACCAGGTTGCCATTGAGTTGCCCGGAACGTAGCACTGTCCCGGCAAACCTACATTTCCAGTGGGCTCACCACCCACAGGAAGGCTAACAGTATGGTGCAGTGTGATTTGGGAGGCGGTGGTGGAGACTGCGGATAAGAGGATGAAGACGAATGAATGTTTGCATAGTAGGAACCCTGTCTGTAAACTTGCTTCCCGAGTTTTCCACATTTTTTTTTTTTTTTTTACCAGACCTGCTGGATCTCTATACGTAATAAAACTCATAGCATTGGTAAAACCTTCACAGCCAGATGTTTGAAACTCCCTAAACATCCATAGAGCTGTGTGTGTGTGTGAATATCATCAGTGTTAATTGAGATACAGCAGATTTCCAAGGCCGACCACAGCTTCAGAATATTCAGATCTTGTGTATGATTCACTGAGTTTCATTACGCTGCAGCACCAGAGCTCATTACTGTCTGATACATAAGGGGATGAAATGAAAATAAAACTCAATTTAAAATTGATTCCATGGTGTATAATATTTATTTAAGTCAACGACTGGAATAATCAATTCAAAGAGAAACATTTTTTTTAATTTGTCCAATATTATTTTCTTCTAGATGCATCACCATGTCACCATGAAAATGCACACAGACTCCTATGAGTCATTTGCTTCAATGAATTATCTTTATATCTATAGGTTTTTTGGGGAAAAAAACGAAGCATCTTCTTCTCCTTCTTTCTGCTTGTCCCTTTTTATGGGGTTTCCACAGCATATCAACATTTTTCATCTCCCCCCGTCCTCTGTATCTTGTACTCTGACTCCAACTGCCTCCATGTCCTCCCTCACTGCGTCCATCAATCTCCTCTTTGTCTCCTACATGGTAGCTCCATCTCTAGGATCATTCTTCTACCGATGTATCCACTGTCCCTCCACTGAACATGTCCAAACCATCTAGATCTGGCTTTTGTAGCTTTTCTCCAAACCTTCCTGTCTGTGTTGTCCCTCTAATGTCCTCATTCCTGATCCTGTCCATCCTTGTCTCTCCTAAAGAGAACCTCAGCCTCACCTTTAACTCCTCCACCTCCAGCTCTGCCTCCTGTCTTCTACCTCTGTATCTTCTACTCTGACTCCAACTACCTCCATGTCCTCCCTCACCGCATCCATCAATCTCCTCTTTGTCTCCTACCTGGTAGTTTCATCTCTAGCATCATTCTTCTACCAATGTATCCACTGTCCCTCCTCTGAACATGTCCAGCTCTGCCTCCTGTCTTCTCTTCTCTTAGTGTCTCTAATCCATCCATCATGTCTGGTCTCACAACTGTCCTGTAAATCGTTCCCTTCACCTTAGCTGACTCTCTTCTATCACAGATCACTCCTGACACACTTCTCCAGCTTTATATATATGTATGAGCACACACACACACACACACTGGAGCAACCCATTGCTCTGATGCCCCTTGTGGTCAGTTTGTATTCTCTGGAAATGCCCTGACGCTCTCCTACCTTTGACACTGACTTCCCGTCTAGCGTATACTAATTTTGCGGCTGAACAATCCATCCATTCTTTATGTTTTTGTCTGCTCATCTGTCTTATCTTATTACGTTAATGTGCGATGTGGGGACTCCCCTCCTCTTCTTTGACCAGATTAGTGCAGCGTTCATTCATTCCTGAGGCCCCCAGCTTTTCTGTCTTTCCTAGAACGCATTATACTCCGGCCGTCTATCAAATTATCTCCCAGCATTCCTACTCTTTCACTCATCCCTCCCACTGCTGCCATTTGCTCTTAAAATATTCATTGATGTCTTGAACACTTTTTCGCTCTCTTTGACACTAACTACAACCTTGCATTAACTCTTCCATGGTGCACCCTTCTCTCACCCTTCTCTCACCCTTCTCTCACCCTTCCCTCACCCTTCTCTCACCCTTCTCTCACCCTTCTCTCACCCTTCTCTCTCTTTCTTTACACATATATATAGTCATGGAAAAATATTTAGACCACCGTGTAGTTTTCTTCAATTTTGTTGTTTAATTTAATGTCTTGTACCTCTAAATGCATATTTCTTGGGACAAATGTATTGATGATATATTTAATATAATATATGATATATATTGAACAAAATTAAGTCATATATAGATGGATGGATGGATGGATGGATGGATGGATGGACAGACAGATAGACAGACAAACAGACAGACGGACAGACGGGTGGACAAATAGACAAATGGACAGACAGCCAGTCAGACGGACTAATGTATAGACAGATAGAGAGATGGACAAATGGACAGATGGACAGACAGATAGATAGATAGATAGATAGATAGATAGATAGATAGATAGATAGATAGATAGATAGACAGGCAGACAGATAGACAGGCAGACAGACAGACAGGCGGACAGACAGACAGGCGGACAGACAGACAGGCGGATGGACAGACAGCCAGTCAGACGGACAGACGTATAGACAGATAGAGAGATGGACAGATGGACAGATGGGTTGATGGACAGATGGGTAGATAGATAGATAGATAGATAGATAGATAGACAGATGGACAGACAGACAGACAGACAGACAGACAGACAGATAGATAGATAGATGGTGTGTTTTGTAACATTCTACTACAGTACAGTTTGTTCCTTTCGATTATTTAAGATATATATATTTTAAATATAATTATTTAGTGTTTCTGATGCGTTTCTATATTGAACAAAATTAAGTCATATATAGATGGATGGATGGATGGATGGATGGATGGATGGACAGACAGATAGACAGACAAACAGACAGACGGACAGACGGGTGGACAAATAGACAAATGGACAGACAGCCAGTCAGACGGACTAATGTATAGACAGATAGAGAGATGGACAAATGGACAGATGGACAGACAGATAGATAGATAGATAGATAGATAGATAGATAGATAGATAGATAGATAGATAGATAGACAGGCAGACAGATAGACAGGCAGACAGACAGACAGGCGGACAGACAGACAGGCGGACAGACAGACAGGCGGATGGACAGACAGCCAGTCAGACGGACAGACGTATAGACAGATAGAGAGATGGACAGATGGACAGATGGGTTGATGGACAGATGGGTAGATAGATAGATAGATAGATGGATAGATAGGCAGATGGACAGACAGACAGACAGACAGACAGACAGACAGATAGATAGATAGATGGTGTGTTTTGTAACATTCTACTACAGTAGTTTGTTCCTTTAGATTATTTAAGATATATATTTTTTAAATATAATTATTTAGTGTTTCTGGTGTGTTTCTCACTTGACTTTGGTTGCTTTACATATTCACAGCCACAATCCATATAATTTTTTTTTTTTTTTTTTTTTGCATTTGGTCTGTTGCTTTCAAATGACATTCTAGTCTTACCCTTTCGGGCACATTGCTACCATTTAATTCACAATCACTGAATATACTTTTTCTTGTTTCTGTATATTGCCCACGGTAATGACACAGACTGAGGCAAATGGGATTCATAAATAAGGCATCTTCATTAGGGCTATTTTATTTCATTCAGACAACAGTGGTAATGTAACAGCCGTGGTATGTGTTTTTTTTCCCCTTCGTCCTCTCTTGGTACGAGATTCCATTTACGTTGTAAGCGTTCGCTTAAATTTCAGTCAACCTGCATAATATTCTCTGAATGCCTCGCTCTCGCGGCCCATCTCAGTGGGCAGTGTTGCACAGGCGTATCCAATTTAATTTTATTTTTGACCCTCTCGTCGTAGTATGGAACCACACTGGCCACGCATTTGAAATCCCGTCTAATTTATTTATAAAGCACTTGGCGCAAATTGATTCATCAAAGGGCAGAATAGATAATGAAGGACATTCTAACGAGGATTTAAAAAGGTAAAGGTGACAGGCCGCTGCAGACAGAAGTGTAAAAAATAAAAGAATTGTAAGATTCTGAGGCGGAGGGATGGAAATTCACTACAAGAACCTCTTTCCCTGTTGCTTTTATCAACAATGTCGCAGTTACTTTGTATCAAAATTATCTTGGTATTTAATGCTTGTGTTAATTTAATGCATAAGTATCCAACCTATGGTCCGGGGGCCAAATGAGGCCCGCCAAGTCATCTTCTACGACCCGTGGGAGTGTGTTGATGCAGCATAGTTTTTTGACTTTATTAATATAAATTAACTTTTTTATTTAATTGTTGTTGCAGCAATGAACAATATTTGTTACTTGAATAAATAAAGTCGGCAGTGGTGCCAGCTGCTCTGACAGTGTGGGTGGTTGTACAATAGTTAGTCAAGATAAACAGATTGTTGACCTGCTCAGAAAAGTTAAACTAGCTCCACCAGCTGCCAGGTTACCATTGTGGGGCTTTTAGCTTAACACTGTCCTGATCCACATAACCTCCAGTGGGTTCACCCCCCACAGGAAGGCTCACAGTATGAAGCAGTGTGATTTGGGTGGCAGACGTGGAGACACTCAACGAGCCCTTGAGTGTAACTGTAGTTTGACAATTGTCTTATAGGGAACTGCAATGATTTATTGTAATGTTTCCTAACATTTGGTATAAAACACAATTAAACGTTTATAAATATTAACTTAAATTTACAAAGTAATAGAATTTTACTTATTACAACTTAATGTTACTTTATATATTTACTTATATATATGTATGTATGTATGTGTATATATATATATATATATATATTAGGGGTGTGCAAATTAATCATTTTGGATCGGTTTAGATCGAACTGAACTGAATCGGATCGAACTGGATCAATCGGTTAATGTTTTTTATGAATCGTTCCTGAATCGGATCGTTATGTGAGTGAATCGTCACACCCCTATATATATATATATATGTGTATATATATGTATATATGTGTATATATATATATGTATATATATATATATATATATATATATATACATATATGCATTGAACCCACTGGACCTGAAGCCTTGAGGACCCAAGTCCACTTCCTTAATGCCACTGCTGCCATATAGATATACAGACAGACAGACAGACAGACAGATAAACAGACAAACAGATAGACAGATAGATAGAACTATTACTATTGTTTTGGGTAGTTGAGTTAATTATAAAAATAAACTGAAGGACAGTAAAAAATAAATATGTTTGTACAGGGAGTGTGGATGTATGGGTATAAGTAGGGGTCCACTGTTGGTCAATAATCTTTCTTATCTCCAGATGTTTTTTTTTTTTGGGATCAGGAGAAAAATGTTTTGTCCACCCAGAAGATTTCAATACACAGAAAATATGGAAACAATAAAACCCTTCAAATAAACGCTTTCACAGTGTTGTGAAATGAGGTATCAAATAACAATTGTGATGATAGATTGTGAAATTCTACCATAGAAATCTATAATGGAGACATCCCTAGTTGCTCATAGGGAAATTGTTTTATGACGTGGCATTGATCATTGCAATTGTAGAACATTTTACAAATTCAATAGAACCTTATTCTTAGACAGAGCTCAGTTTGCAGAGCAGTGTTTTCACATTTATTCCAGTTTTGCCTCATGTGAAGTTAAATGACGTCCATTTTTTTTATTTGTTTGCTCTCGGATTTCAACTCCAGCAACTTTGCGAAGCATGTGATTAAACGTTACCCAAATGTCTGACCAGGGTAACAATAAATCAGCTGTAATCGTTATTGAAAGGTTGGTAATGGAAGGTAAAACAATAGTGTGACAAATCCACACTTGGCTGCTGAGTTATGAGCCAATAAGCATTTGTTTAGATTGCCGCAAGATTCTGCCTCCCAGGCTGTAATTTCTCAGCACCGCGAGATTGTCGCGGGTCAATTACATGTTTGTTCCGAGCCTTTATGGGCACCAAGCATAACAACCCAATTAAATTTCACACAACCGTAATCGCAAATAACAAACATATCATTCTCCGTCTCATTCTTCTCTATGTATCTCATCCTTCTGTGGTGGCCTCCTAATTTGGCTCCTCAACTCCCATAAACTCACAGCGTTTTGTCCTGTTAAGAGCCATTCTTGAAGTTAGTGATTTTTTTTTTTCCCCCACTGGCTGCACGAGGGTGTAAGGCAGCAGGGCATGCGGTGCTGTCTCACACACCCGTGGTGTTTCTGGAGCACATACACCCCTGCACACAGCAGTTCATTGGTATTTCTGACAGCGTTTCTGGGGGAGGGGAAGAAGAAGATTAGAAGGTAAGAGACAGATGTCAGGAGGCTACAGGGAGAGAAGCAGAGAGTAATGAAGGCCCGACGAAAAAAAAAAATATATATATATATATACATATATAGATAGATAGATAAGAAACCCATTGACAACAGAAAATCAGGAGATAGAAGCCCAAGAGGGAAACCGGTGCAGATTGCAGCCAAATGACAATGGAAGATGGAAAGACAGTTTAAGTATAATGGGAGGACAGGGAAGGGAATATAAATGCAGCCGGAATAATAAGTCAAAGCGTTCCTAAATTTACCATTACGTGAATCTAACATAAATGTGCTTATGTAGCTCAGAAGGTGAGTATCGCCAAGGCCGGAAAAACAAAATGGGCTAATGAGGCTGCAGCCTCGGGCCTCACCACCAGGGGGTGCTCTGGTTGCTGATGTCCAGTGACTAAAATTACGGGATGTAGTCTATTTATACTAGATTTAATCTACTTCAAACACTCGAAATATCTACCTACCTTCTCTTTTGAAGAAGATAGATAGATATTATGGGTGTTTAACATCTATAAAAATATGATACCACCTTTAAAACAGAGGGTAGCAAGATATTATGGGTGTTTAACATTTATTAAAATATGATACCACCTTTAAAACAGAGGGTAGGAAAATATTAGCGGTGCTTAACATCTATGAAAATATGCTACCACCTTTAAAACAGAGGGTGGGAAGATATTACGGGTGGTTAACATCTATAAAAATATGCTACCACCCTTAAATCAAAGGGTAGGAAGATATTATGGGTGTTTAACATCTATCAAAATACGCTATCATCTTCAAAACGGAGGAAAGGAAAATATTATGGGTAGGAAAATACTACAGAACCATGGCAGCAACACTTTTTGTGACTGCACAGTAAAAGAAAAATGATTTCAGCTTCTGAAGGGACTCCTGTGAGTTCACCTGCCCTTTATATCAGAACACAATATGAAGGGCCTCATCATGGTAATTAGCCCCAGGATTCAGATAGTATTAATCGGGCCCTGAGTATCGCACAGGTAAAGGTGAGTATTGATTGACTCACAGCATCAGCAGGTTGTAAGTAAATCCGGGGAGTAGTTGGGAAAACCTACCTGTGTGGCTTGAAAAATAAAAAGCCCTGTAAATGTCTGGATTTGACGGCCTGGTTTCAGCACAGGTTGAACGTCAATAAAATAAAAAACAGCAGACGAGTTTGCTCAAGGAAATCTGTCGATACCACACCGGCAGTTGGAAATATAGTAATCATTCACCTGGGCTCAGAAATTGAAATTTATGTTTGAGTTCACTTGGTTTTAAAATAATTGTAACACGCGCAGGTTGGTGTTAAGTGGATCTACAGAACCGTGAGTTCACGGTCAGTGCATTGATTTGTTAATTGACTCACTGACTGCTATGGTTCAAGGGTGTTGGCCTCAGGGATCTGATCAAAGAGCCAGTCGTAGTAAAAACATGGCTGATTCTACAGAAACAGGATTCTTGACGATTTCCTCATTACATTTATATTCTCTTTGTGGATTACCTACGATCCAGTGGGTTCACCACCCACAGGAAGGCTCACAGTACGGTGTTGTGTGCTTTGAGTGGCAGCCGTGAAGACTACTGCGCCTGACAGCCAGGAACGGTTAGGAGGATGAAGATGAATGAGTGCAATAAACAAGTGTTGGTCCACACCCTCCCCCACGTCCCTCAGGAGACCTGCACCTTCTCAGTTGCATTATTGCTTCTCATTTGACAATTTTTCAGTTGTGCGACTATACAAATTGTCACGGATATGACTTTTTGTTTGCTGAGCATTAGAAGCGTGAAGTATCAGAGAGAAACTCTGATCATCAGCACATCTCACAAAACCGGTCAACCATTGTCTTCCTGCTTCTTGTCTTTATCTAAGTCCAAGCGGTCGTCAATTTACCGTTACATGAATCCAACATAAATGTGCTAGTGTAGCTCAGAGAGTGAGTATCACCAAGGCCGGATGAACAAAATTGGCTAATGGGGCTGTAGCCTAGGGCCTCACCACCAGGGGGGGTCAGGTTGCTGGTGTCAAGTGACTAAAATTAGTGGAAGTAGTCTACCTCTCTTTTAGAGAAGCTAGATAGATAGATATTATGGGTGTTTAACGTTTATAAAAATATGCTACCACCTTTAAAACAGAGGGTAGGAAGATATTATGGATGTTTAACGTTTATAAAAATATGCTACCACCTTTAAAACAGAGGGTAGGAAGATATTATAGGTGTTTAACGTTTATAAAAATATGCTACCACCTTTAAAACAGAGGGTAGGAAGATATTATGGGTGTTTAACATCTATAAAAATATGCTACTACCTTTAAAATAGATGGTAGGAAAATAGCATGGGTGTTTACATTACATTACATTACAATACATTTGGCAGATCATTTTATCCAAAGCAGTTCTGACTACAGGAGTCAGATGTGTGGTGTATGATCATACAGTGTGAGTTGTGAACTGACAACCTTACCAACAATTTAGTCTCTTGTGTTCAAGTTGGACACTGACTGTTTAGGAATTGGAAATCTTACTTACATTAATCTGAAACTAGTCTCTCCTGTCGGGGCGGCATTGGTGAGCTAGGCTTAGTGGTCAAGGAAGCAGACCTGGTTCAAGGCTCTAGGTTTGAATCCACCAGCTGCCAGGTTGCCACTGAGGTGCTCTGAGCATAACACCATCCCGACCAATGTTGGGTAAGTTAATTTTAAAAAGTAACTTGTTACTTTACTAGTTACTTTTCTGGAAAAGTAACTAGTTACATTACTAGTTACTAAAATATTAAAGTAACTAATAACTTGTTACTTTACTTTTCTTTAAAATCACATTAAAAAAGTTTAGTGTTGTGTTCTGTAGCAACTATCATAATGACATGTAGTGATACAATAGAAACAAAATAGATGTTTAGGCATTTTGACAGGCATCTATATTGTCACCTCAACTTGCCATTGTCTTGCTTGTGGGTGTGTGTTGCTGTTTATTTCCCTATAAGGCAAGAAGACCCGCCCAGGTCTCTTTCTGATTGGCTTAGCCTGAAACGTCAACCTATGTCAACCAATCATCGCTCCTTTTCAACGCATGGGTTCAGTTAGTGTGGACGGTCGTCTTTCACTCATGACTGACAGGCAGCAGACAGACTCCACCGCCACACAGTCCTCTCTCCGTGGGCGGGAGAAACCGTCCATTTGGACCACAGATAGTAACGAGCCCCTTTACACCACTGTAACAAGAACGGCGTTACTGAATGGGAAAAGTAACGCATTACATTATCAGTTACCGAGAAAATCAGTTTTGTCACGTAACAGTTACAAGTAACACGTTAAACCCAACACTGGTTCCGACCCACATAACTTCCAGTGGGCTCACCAGCCAGAGTTTTTTGGGTGGCGCTAGCTGCCTCTGTGACCCAGCAACGGACAAGCAGATGAAGATGAATCAGTATTTTCGGTCTGAACATGTTGCAGGGAGCTCTGCTGGTGGAAAATTATTATGTATGTACTGGTGGGCCGCTGTAGACAAGGTCTTCCTGGTCACCTGAGTGTGGACGGCTCAAGGCCTGGAGTGATTCTGTTTGAATTAGCGTAAATATGTACGACACAGAAGTCCAGTTCATATGAAGCTGCTAGCTCAGGGCTGTACTCGCGTTACCAACTCTTTATCTGCGCCTGAGGATTTATCACAGAAGGCATTGCTGAGTTACAAATAGCCACAGCGCCGGCGTCTAAATTGATACAGCAGCTGTTCAATCACGCAGGTACGTGGAGAAGCATCCCAGAGTGTCGCTGAGCTCCTGTTGTTAGACCAGCACAATCCTCCATTCACGACTGTCGGGACTCAGTCCCGTCACCTCGCAGTCGGCTCTGTGTTGTGACTACATATGAGCCTGTGTTCAAAGATCCCGAGAAGAAAAGCATCACCATCATCTCCAATTTGTCAGTTCGCCGTGGATTTATGCAGAAGCCTGGCGCCTCCTGCTGTGTTTACTCAAGCGGTGTTCAAACAAAATTACCGTCACAATTTTAATTCTCACGGCAGGAAACTTCACACTGCTTCACCGTGACGGGGGCTGGTAGCAGTCTGGTGAAGGTATGAGAGGTCACGCAATTCCCCGGATACACAGAGAATATAATGATACATAATTCACCCGCTATTAATTAATTACAGCCTGTCATCACCTCAAGCAAATGTCTTAATTGTTAGGGAGGACAAGGTTGGAAAGGCTGCAGGCAACACACTGACTGAGCTGGAGAATTCCTAATGTGATTCACTTCACCACACAGCTGCGAACGCTGAGTCAAGGTTAGATAA
Organism: Paraplagusia blochii; assembly: GCA_016785265.1. NCBI lineage: Eukaryota > Metazoa > Chordata > Actinopteri > Pleuronectiformes > Cynoglossidae > Paraplagusia > Paraplagusia blochii. Next base: position 18,924 of record JAFBJS010045463.1, on the reverse strand, counting down.
CATACATACATACATAGATACACATACCCCGCAGTATGTATACGGCAAAATAGCGGGGAGTTATTATAATATTTACATATATATTCACTCTTTACAAACCTCCTCCACTCTGTTGTCAACCTTCCCTAGACTGTGGAACGCTTTAGCACACAGTTATGTGAATGTAAATACAAGACATATAGAATATGTAAAAATATAAAATATATGACCGTAAAAAAAAATGTAAATTGCATGCTAACTATAAATCACAATTCGATTCACAGTGTACCTGCACATGACACAGGTAAATGCAAAGGAGAGGGTGGCCAACAGAGGGAAGCACAGTTACCAGCCATGGTCCTAAATCAATTTTTTCAATTTCTATAGAGTAAGAAACATAGCAAATATTTATACAATCTGATTTTTAAAATAAATCACAATGTGAGGGAGTGAATGAGAACTGCAATGGTGAAAAAGATAGAAAATATAGAAAATTAATGCAAATTAATGTATTCTCCATTTAACTCCATTTAACTCTAACTCCAACTACCTCCATGTCCTCCCTCACTGCATCCATCAATCTCCTCTTTGTCTCCTACCTGGTAGCTCCATCTCTAGGATCATTCTTCTACCAATGTATCCACTTTCCCTCCTCTGAACATGTCCAAACCATCTCAATCTGTCGTCTCTAACTTTTTCTCCAAACCTTCCTGTCTGTGTTGTCCCTCTAATCACCTCATTCCTAACCCTAACCCTGTCCATCCTTGTCTCTCCTAAAGAGAACCTCAGCATCTTTAACTTGTCCACCTCCAGCTCTGTCTCCTGTCTTCTACCTATTCCTAGTGTCTCTAATCCATCCATCATGGCTGGTCTCACAACTGTCCTATAAACCTTTCCATTCACCTTAGCTCGCACACAGAGGTGTTTCAGACCCTGTCCTCGTAGTTTAAAGAAGGATTATATTACTTTATTATTTACTACTAAATAAATAATAATTATAAAACAATTTGTGCCATTTAAATAATGGAAAATTAACAGCAGCCTATAACGTCACTGGTGACCACTAGTGACTCAGCCGTTATTAAAATCCAGCTTAATGTGGATTTGAGGAATAAAGGACACACCGTGTCTGTGCTTGTGTGTGCCGTGTCACAGTTTGACAAATGAAAAAAAAAAAAAAAAAAGACAGCACAAAAGTTTGGCAAAGATTTCCTGATGGTGCATTTAAACCTGCTCAAAAAAAATGACAATAAAACTAAATTAAATATTTCTAATCTGATCGAATTAACATCAAATTAAGATGAAAAGTCTGAAAAAACATGACGGCAGAAAGAAACCACATAACCCTTTGGATTGTCACAGCGAATCATTCTTCTACTCTATTGCATCCATCAATCTTCTCTTTGTCTCCTACCTGGTCGCTCCATCTCTAGGATCATTCTTCTACCAATGTGTCCACTGTCCCTCCTCTGAACATGTCCAAACCATCTCAATCTGTCTTCTCTAGCTTTTTCTCTAAACCTTCCTGTCTGCGTTGTCCCTCTAATGACGTCATTATTTGTTATTATTTATTATATCAATCGTTTTTATTATTTACTATTATTGTTGAGGATAGAGAATATATCTGTTATCTTTAAACCCTTTGACCCACTTGTCCACATAACTGGGCTAAAATCATATGTGTCAGGTAATATTGCCTGATATTATTTACCAGTATTAACATTATCATTTATATTATATCTGTAGAAATTGTTAATTCTTTTTCTTGGATTAATAAAAACTCAATAGAGCAATGTTTGTGTTTGATTTGTACATTAAAAATAATTGGAGGGATAAACGGCTGTGTATTCAATAAAAGTCACTAGATGGCAGCATAGCAACCCATTTAATTAATCTATTGTTAGTAATCAGGTGTTGTATGCAGAATGCTGGAGACCGCAACTTGTACATTTGTTTGAACAGATAAATAGATATATCGGTTAATATAGTAATTAAAATTTATGTTTGTTTACATGTTTTAGTAGATTTAAGCATTTGAATCAATGTAGTCTGAATAACAGAATAATACGTTCGACAGTATGACAGTAATACTCTTTTAGCGGGATTATCACAATGTTTTAGATCATATTGTGTTATTGTTTTGACTATCAAATTTGACAAAATATAAAATTTAAAAAACATTTTTTATATATCAAATTTTCCCGTCTGTGATATATATAATTTCTCAAAATGGTTATTTTCACACTGCCTATAGAGGGCACTCTAGGCTCATGTACCATAGCCTAACACTGCTAAGTTACACTTTTGTTCCCACCTTTGGCTGGTGCAATTTACACTCCAAGCAACTCAAAGTCTGGAAAATACAGTAGGTAACCTGAAGCTAAACTTTTCGTCTTTTTGTGAACTGGAAATAAAATTTGTCCTGAGTTTAAGTCTCCAAATATCCATTCATCTCCTAAAACCTTTGATTTGAGACTGTATTATTATCAGCACTCACATTGGTGACACATTTCACATGGGTGCAGTGTTTGTTTTGGGAAACTTTTTTTTTCGGATGATGAGCAATCAAAGCACAACTTCCTCTTCTGTCCATAAAAGGTCTTCTGTGAGTAATCCACCTCATCAGCAGGTTTCCCAACACCTTCAGTCTCTCTTCTATAAAACATCAGCCTCCAGCACAGCAGGGACAAGTTTGAAGTTGAACAACTGAACATGAAGACCTTCTACCTGACTATTCTACTGAGCCTGGCGCTCACATGTTACTGTGCGCCTTTATTCGACCAAATGGAACAAGATGAGAACCTTGCAGAGGTGAGTATCCTGTCTTTTTTTCCAGCTTTGACTCTTAAACCTTGGTGAAATGCATGAGGCTGACTAAGTGGAGCTCTCTTCTGCAGGACTACCTGAAAAAGTTTTACAACCTGACCGAGGAGAGTGGACCCACCTACAGACGAGGGTCGAACCAAAGGTTTACGAAGCTGAGAGAAATGCAGAAGTTCTTTGGTCTCCAGGTCACCGGAAACCTGGATTCTGACACCCTGGCCATGATGAAGAAACCTCGCTGTGGTGTTCCAGACACACCAGTTAGCGGTTACAGCACATTTGGTCCAGCATATAAGTGGCAGACGAACAGCCTCACCTACAGGTGACTTGACGACAAAGCATTTCATTTGCTGTTTAGATGATTAGAGCAGGGTTGGACCGTCTTCTTTTCCTTTCGGCTTGTCCACAGCAAATCAACATTCTCCATCTCACCCTGTCCTCTGTATCTTCTACTCTGACTCCAACTACCTCCATGTCCTCCATCACTGCATGCATCAATCTCCTCTTTGTCTCCTACCTGGTAGCTCTATCTCTAGGATCATTCTTCTCCCAATATAACCAGTCCCTCCTCTGAACATGTCCAAATCATCTTAATCTGTGTTCTCTAACTTTTTCTCCAAACCTTGCTGTCTCCTCCTTGCTGGACTCCTCCTGTCCTTCCTGATGCTGTCCATCCTTGTCTCTCCTAAAGAGAATCTCAGCATCTTTTAACTCCTCCACCTCCAGCTCTGCCTCCTGTCTTCTACCTATTCCTAGTGTCTCTAATCCATCTCCTCTTTGTCTCCTACCTGGTAGCTCCATCTCTAGGATCATTCGTCTACCAGTGTATTCACTGTCCCTCCTTTGAACATGTCCAAACCATCTTAATCTGGGTTGGATATCTGCTCAGTACTTGCTATAATATTCTTTCCTTGATAACAGGATTGTGAACTACACACCTGACATGTCCAGATCTGAGGTGGACAGCTCCATGGAAAGAGCTCTGGAGGTTTGGGCCAAGGTCACTCCTCTGAGGTTCACGAGGATCTACAGCGGTACTGCTGACATCATGATCTCATTTGGACAAGGATGTGAGCAAAACTCTTTCTGTCTCTCACAATCGCAATTTGGTTTTGCTTCTTATTTTTTCGAGTAACTTAAATAATCTTTGTTTCAACAGCCCATGGAGACTACTATCCCTTCGATGGTCCTAACGGTCAATTGGCCCATGCCTTCCCTCCGTCCCCTGGCATTGGAGGAGACGCTCACTTTGATGATGATGAGGACTTTACTTTCAATTCAAACGCAGGTGAGTTTGTTTTTAGAGAATTTTCAGTGTGATTGTTTCTTGCGATTTCACCAAGGACATTAATGGTGGTTTTCAAGAACAAGTGGAGCATGGATGGCTTAGTGGTTGAGGAGGTGGCCTTGTCAAGAGGGTGTTAGGTTCGAGTCTTAGACAATTTTCCTAACCTCTCTTTATATTATGGTCTACAGGTTACGTCCTGTTCATCGTAGCTGCCCATGAGTTTGGTCACTCTCTGGGCTTGTCTCACTCTAATGACCCCGGCGCTCTGATGTTCCCAACATACACGTTCAAAAACCCTGATACCTTCTCTCTGCCCCGTGATGATGTGAACGGCATCCAGGCTCTGTATGGTGAGTATAGTGCAGCTGGTTCTTCGCTGGAGGTACTTTTACCTCCTTTATTAATCATGGCGACTACAGATGCAGTTTCCTTTAACCATCAGGCTCCAACCCTGACAAGAACCCCGGCCCTGGACCCACTCCTCCAGTCACTCCTGATGCCTGCGACTCAAAGCTGGTTCTGGACGCTGTTGCCTCTCTGAGAGGAGATATGCTTTTCTTCAAGGGCAGGTATTGGAGAAATCGACAGCTGACAGAGCTGCTGAAGTTGGAATAATGGTGAAAAATCCTTTGTTTAAACCGACTTATTTTTTTCCCAGATTCCTCTGGCGTAACTACCCCCAAAGCTACAGACCTCAGCAGACTCTGATCCAAACCCTCTGGCCTGATATGCCTGCCAATATTGATGCTGCATATGAAAACCCACTGTCTGATCAGATCCTGTTGTTGAAAGGTACGGTTTCCTGTGAAACTTCACAATACTTCTTGTATAGATAGATGTTTTCATGTTACTTAAAATCCTCCGACGCCCTCTTTTGGCAGATCGTAGAGTGTGGGCTTACAATGGTTACAGCCTTGTGAGTGGTTTTCCTAAGTCCATCTCCAGTTTTGGTCTTCCGAAGACAGTAGAGAAGGTTGACGCCGCTATGTTCGACGTAGAGACCCGGAGAACTTTGTTCTTTGTTGGTGACATGTACTACAGGTATGTCGGTTCGGTTTAAAGACAGATAAAATAAAAATAGTCAAAGAAAAATCAGTCTGATTATTCCCTTGTTTGTTTTTTTTAGTTACAATGAAGTGCAAAAGACCATGGACGATGATATTCCTAAGCCAATCAGCGAAAAGTTCCCTGGTCTGACCGGACAGGTGACTGCAGCTCTCCAATACAAAGGTGAGTAGAACTTTGGAAGCTCGGTCATATTTTCTCTGGAAAACTCATGAATTTCCTTCCAGATCTTCAATCTAACAGCAAACATTTTTGTTGTGCAGGTTTCAGCTACGTCTACATTGGAAACCGTATGCACGAGTATGACCTGGGCACTGGGACCAAGTTCCGTGTTCTCAGGAACAACTACTTCCTGCCGTGCACCAACTTCTAGAAGCTGTTTTTTTTGTCAGCATATTGTACTTTTACTGTATCATCAAAATGTGCAGGTCCCGCAATATACTTGAAAAGTAACGTTTACAGTATTATTAAAACGGCCTAAAAAACCAAAGCATCTTATTATTTAAACTGAACTAAAATTTATGTTTTTGTTTTTTTATATATTGTGTCTTATTTTATTTTTGGTGATTTTTGTTTTGTTTTATGTCGCATATTTATGTAAACATTGAAGAAATGAAATGAGCAAAACATGAATGAGCAAATAAAAAAGCTTTAAACCCGAATATGTGTTCCTGTGGTTTCCTCAACAAATTATTACTATTAGATTTGCCTATTGATTTAATTATCTGTTATCCATTGCTGTCTCCACCACTGCCACCCAAATCACACTGCACCATACTGTGATTTCTTTTCTGTGGGTTCTAGATGATAAGAAGCAATATAAAATAATATGGATAAGTAATTGCCAACAAAATGATAAATAGACCCAACAAAACGATAAACAGAATGGGCTAAAGGGGCTGCAGCACCGGGCCACGCCACCAGGGTAGATATAGTCAAGCTTCTGGTGGCTCACTGATCAGTTTGTTGTTGCTGGTTTGCTTGTACCAGTATATGTGTTTCATGCCTATGATAAATATGATTTTTTTTTAAATTATGCACCTAATTATGTGTCTTTTATCTTATCTACCCTGGTGGCCAGTGAGGGAAGTGCACTATGCTGTTTATGTTTTGTTTTGTTTTTTATTGAAAGATTTATCATTTCTTAGAAATTAAATTATTTGTTCTACAGTTAATATTTTCCTCTCAGAGCAGCTCGTATTCTGCTGGTTGGGATAAAAAAAAGCTTCAATGTCTTAAACAGAGCGACAGACTCAACTCCATCAAAAGTAGTGTTTGTCGCCATCTGGTGTTATTTACATAAATTGCACGTGGTTGCGGTAAACGAGGGTATTAGAGAAAGGTTTGGAGAAAAAGTTAGGGAGGCCGGATTGGACATGTTCAGAGGGGGGCAGTGGATACATTGGTAGAAGAATGATGAGTTAGAGGACAGTTAGAGGATGAGGACATGAGTTAGAGTAGAAGGTGAGGTGGAAAATGTGGATTCGCTGTGGAAACCACTGAAAAAGGGACAAGTTAAAGGAAAAGAAGAAGAAGCACTTGATTAACCCCAGTGCAGGATTGAGAGGAATTGGAACCAGTCTTTAACCATAGGGTTAGCAACTTAATATCTGCTTGACCTTATATTCAATAAACAATTTATCAGTTTATTTAGCTTAAGTTTATTAAACCTGAGTTCAGTACGATATATTACATATTTCATACATACATTCGTTTATTCATTTATCATCGTCATCTTATCCATTTCCCAGGTCACCTGGGCAGTAATCTCCACGACTGCCACCCAAATCACACTGCTCCATACTGTGAGCCTTCCTGTGGGTGGTGGCTTTGCCTTGTGGATCCAAGTCAACATCCATAACTGCCAGGCCACCAACGCTACACTTAGGTGGTATATTATCTATAATATTTTGGTAATTGTGTGTTGTTACTTCCCAGGAATAAAGTTTTTAGTTGAGTGCAACTCTGTAATCAAGTTAATGGAGTAATGGGTCTGGTGTTAGACTCTGGGACATTCTGCTAGACCCTGGAACTGTTCCACTGAGGTTTTCAGTCAGTCATTGTGCGCCTGTGGGGAAAAAGGGAAAAGAAAGAAAAAAAATGTTGTTTTGTTGAGTTTGTTGCCTGGGTGTTTTTGTCAGGGCAGTCTCTTTCTTTTCCTGTTTTTTAACCAGATTACTCAACAAAAACGTAACAAAATACGGGCCTACTACGCTTTTTTTTTTTTTTTTACATCAAAGCATTCATAAGAATTTTGCAATAACCGAGGTCTTTAATTGACCTCAAGACCTTATAGAGTTATTTCAGAACAAAATTAATCTGAAGAAACAATTCTTTTTTTAATGATATTTTAACCCCCAATAATACCATAACATAAAACTTTTAATGTAGAGAATTAACCACAATTATAGCCTGTGGTATATGAACATAAGCTTAGCAAATAATTTTACACATTGGTGATCTGAAGTATTTAACAGTAATCTCTGCCCTGTCAGGAAGATCTTCTCTGATTCCATCTTTGGTTCGAGGCGAGGACTTTGTTGGAGACACGTCCCAGCTTGTCGGCATTTACTAACAAAAGGCCATTTAACTTACTTACTGGCAGGAACTTCAGCTCGAGGCTAGAGAAGGGAAAATTACATCTAGACTGGATGTCACAAAAGTCCATAAATGATCAGCTTCCTGTCCAACTTATGGACAACGAATACCATGGATTTGCACTGATTTAAATTGATCATATTCTTAAAGACTACTACCCACTCGACACTGCTCACAACAATAATGAGGACTTCATGGTAAATTGTATTAAGCATATAATTTTTATTAGTGTGTTCCGATAAGATCAACTGAGTGGTGTTATGGCACAACCATATTAAAAAATCATGTAGCTAATTATGTAGCTAAATATAAGCATATTTTGTAGTATTGGTAAGAATCATTACTTGGTTTTCGTCTGAAAATGAAAACCTAATGAATGCCTGGGTTTCATCAAATTATGTGTGCCATGAAAATATATTTGGGGATGAACTGCTGGTCATTAAATTAAAGATCACTAGATGGCAGCAATACAGCCCATTCATTATTATTATTACTTTTAATAGTAATAATAATAATAATAATAGTAATAATAAATTGGTTTTATACAGCACCTTTCAAATAACTCGAGCTCGCGTTACAAAAAACAATGAGGGTGGAGGGTAGGTGTCCTCTCAGCCGAAAAAATCTCTTTGGATTTATACATTTGTCATGGATGTATAAATAAAATATCAACAGGTCTATATCAGGTTAATGTCAGAAATCATTTTTTGGAAAATATCAACATCAGAAAAGAGTTAGAAGAATTAATTATTTATTACTATATAACAATAACTAACTCTTGTTTTTGGTGAGGTGTTTAAGAGTAACAGTAAAAAAATACTATAAAATCCAAGCTTTTGGAGAGACTTTCATACTTGATGGCTGATTCTGATGCAGGTTATGCAATTTCTATTTGACGTTGAAAATCTTCTACTTCCTTCAATGGTGGAAATATGGAAAAATTCCCATACCATGTTTCCCTTCAATGTTGACATCATCAGAATTGCCTGGGAGGTAAATGCAAATCTATCGAGGCCGTATTTCTCTGAGTCAGACGCTGAGTAAAGGTAGTTGCCCAACACGCCCACTCCTCAGACCGTCCACTCCTCAGCCTATATAAGTGCTTTACTGCAGAGCAGACAAGCAACAAACAAGGATGAGGTCCTTGAGTCTGTGTGTTCTTCTGAGCCTGACTGTGGCTGTTTACTCTGCCCCACAGCCAGAGATCACACTGCAGGATGAAAACCTAGCAGAGGTGAGTTTATCATCATTGTTTTAGAGTTTGTGTCCTTTGCTTTTGTCCATCTGAGATGAGTTCTCTAGTAACATTTTGCACTTTTCTTCACAGAGCTACCTGAAGAATTTCTTCAACCTCACAGAGCAGAAAGGTCCAGCATCCAGACGAGGCATCAACCCCCTCACCAAGAAGTTGTCTGAGATGCAGAGGTTCTTTGGTCTCCAGATCACTGGGACCCTGGATGCCGACACCATAACCATGATGAAGAAGCCCCGCTGTGGCGTCCCAGATGGCCCCATCGCCCGTTTCTCTACATTTGGAGGAACTCTGAAGTGGGAGAAGAACAGCCTGACTTACAGGTGACTGCAGTGAAGAACAGATATGTGGTGAATGTGTGATATCTTTGGTCTGATGTTTGACTCTGCTGCAGGATTGAGAACTACACTCCTGACATGCCCAGATCTGAGGTGGACAGTTCCATAGAGAAAGCACTGCAGGTTTGGGCCAAGGTCACTCCACTGAGGTTCACTCGGATCTACAGCGGCACCGCTGACATCATGATCTCTTTTGGCCGCCAAGGTATGCAAGCAAAGCATTAAGAGTGGTAGTCTGAATATCCCATTATATCCCATTCGATCTATCTGTCTATCTATCTATCTGTCTGTCTGTCTGTCTATCTGTCTATAATACTTTAATTCTATTTGGGAAAATAGAATGTGTCTAAATTCCCTTGCCCCTGAACGCAGCATTTAACACACTTAATTGAACAGAGCCATTCCACAGTGGCATGTTCCTGCCTGGAGCCACTGTTCCACACTGTAATTAAGGGTGCAGCAGGGCTAAAATGTTTGCTTCGTGTCTCCACGACTAAGATTTACAGGCCCAAATGTGACCTTACATGTTTTTGTTTTAACTTAAAGAACATGACTGTTCATCTTATGTAAATTTTATATGAGGAAGACAAAAGAAACACGGTGGGAAGTAAAGGTGGAGCAAAAATAGGCCAACGGAAGGAAAACATTGAGGAAAACCTCAGGTGTTCTATGAAGATACAGTCCAATCCACTTTGGATTTCAAGAAATCGATAAAATAATGTCATAAAGGATTTAGGTGAAAATTATAATGATAATTTTTACCTAAATGCTTATAAATAAAAATATTAACTCTATGTAATGTGCATTTAAAAAAACTGGGTAAGGATTCCCCCAGCAGTCTAGGCCTGCACATCATTATATTTACTGTAAATGAGACTGAGAATTTAAGAAAAGTAACATTAAGATTTTGCTGCACAGCACATGGAGACTTTTACCCCTTCGATGGTCGTGACGGCACTCTGGCTCACGCCTTTGCTCCCTCTAGTGGGATCGGAGGAGATGCCCATTTTGACGAAGATGAGACCTTTACCTTCAGATCCAATTCAGGTGAGTTTGTAATCTGTGCCGCCTGGTCGGACAATTTTAACATAACTCTTTTTCTGACACATTGTGCGACGTTGTGTTTTCTGTCGAATAGGCTACGTCCTCTTCATGGTAGCTGCTCACGAGTTTGGCCACTCGCTGGGCTTGTCCCACTCCGATGATCCCGGTGCTCTCATGTACCCGACATACACATACAGAAACCCTGATACATTTGTGTTACCCCGGGACGATGTCAAAGGCATCCAGTCTCTCTACGGTCCGTACTGTTGGAACTGCTGAAGGTTTCACGTCCTCTATCTAAGCATAGTTGTACAATGTAGGGTTGATTGTAATTTTTGTCCAACACCAGGTCCAAATCCAGACAAAAACCCATCAAATGATCCCCAGCCTCCTTCCACTCCGGACGCTTGCGATTCAACCATGGTGCTAGACGCCGTCACAACCCTGCGAGGAGAGATGTTCTTCTTTAAAGACAGGTATCAAATTCACTGAAACTATCGGAAGTATCGGAAGTCTAGGAAAAATATCGCAATATAAAAACCTGTCCTGTGTCCTTAGGTTCTTCTGGCGCAGCTCCCCGAACAGCAGGGCACCACAGCAGAGCCTCATCACGAACTTCTGGCCCACTGCACCGGTCAATATTGATGCTGCGTTTGAGAGCAGGCATTCAGACAAGATCTATTTCTTCAAAGGTAGGATGGAGCACTCCCTGGGCGATAATATGAGTCGTTCATAAAGACTACGGTACTATTGTTTTTCTCTTCTTTCACACAGGTCGCAGAGTGTGGGCGTTCAGCGGCTATACTCCAAGGAGAGGCTACCCGAAAAAACTAAGCTCTTTTGGTTTGCCAAGAAGTGTTAGGAAAATCGATGCAGCCCTAAATGACGTACAATCGGGAAAGATTCTTCTCTTCTCCGGCAACTACTATTACAGGTAGCTACTGCAATATGGTTTTATTAGGTTTAATATCCCACCATGGAGGATTGATAATACGTTAAATTTAATCTGCTCTCTGTGTCCTTCAGCTACGATGAAGCCAGACAAAGCTTGGACCGAGGTTACCCCAAACGTGTTGATCAGACCTTCTATGGATTAACCACCCAAGTGACTGCAGCGTTTCAGTACAGAGGTAAGTGAAGAAATCAGTGTGGTCCGAAGTAACATAGAGAAGAACACTGAAATAATACATTGGAGATGTAAAAAGCTCAGCCCAAAGCATCTAAAACAGTAGATGATATCATAACTTTTAACTGTAATCGTAACCGTGATGCTTCCTGTCTTTTCCTCAGGGTTTACCTACGTCTACAGTGGACCCTATATGTTTGAGTACGACCTGACGTCCGGCAGGTTGTTCCGTGTGCTGAGGAACGCCTACTTCCTGCGCTGCACTAACTTCTAACGTGGTGGCTGTCAAGTGCTGCGTAACATGGCAGAGAATGTAAATGTAACAGTATTGTAAGCTTCTCTAATGTAATATCTTAAAATATATATTTTTCAGGAAATGTAAAGGCACTGTTTTCTATTACTCCAAGTATTCTGAATAAATATTTTTGCTATTTTATGTCCTGTGTCCCCTGATGTTTTAGTCAGTGCCTCAGCTGGACAACCAAGCAGACGAGTTGCGGGAAAGTGCGAGAAATGCAAAATTTGCCAGGATGAGATCAGTTAGCTGGTTTCGGAAAAAGATGGTATTCAAACATGAAAGGAAAGCAGCTCAGTTTGTAGTGATCTATAATGATTTCTGAAAAAAAAAAATTGAGCACTGTACGAATTTTGAGATAATGGAAGAAACATCAACTTGTTGTCTGCTCTAACGCAATTGATCTACAAAATATTTATTATTAGCTATAAATGATTTGTCTTTGGGCGGTGGTGACCTAGCCTTTAAGGAAGCGGACTTGAGGTTCTTTTCCACCAGCTCCCAGGTTGCCACTGAGATATTCTAAGCATAGCACCCATCTGACCAACATGTCTTTCCAGTGGGCTCACCACCCACAGTATGAAGCAGTGTGATTTAATACTTGACCACTAGGTGACAGAATCTCTTTATGAAACCCCAAAAAAGAAGAAGTTGACTCAAAGATCTTGGTGTGTGTCTTTCTTCAATTCCTGCAAATCCTGTTCAACTAAACAGACCCATGTTTTTCAGCAAACCAATAAAATAAGACATTAGGTCTTATGTCACAAAAACATGTAAAACACATGTGCAAACTTGTTGTCAGCACAGCTGGACAGCAGGACAATTAGAAAACTGCAAAGGACCCAAGTCCAGCCGGTGGTATGTACAAAAAGTAAGAGGACGACCAAAACAAAACACGAAATCATCCAACAAACACTCCTGTCCTCTCATGTCTTTCTGCTGATACTGTTTTTGATCAGAATCCTGTTCATACGTGCCTTATCTTAATTTTTTTTTTTTTTTGCACTTCATCTCCCTCTCTATTGTCAGCATAGATTGCAGCTTCATAGTTGATGTTGTTGTAGGCCTGTTCAGGCAATAACAGGAATGTTTTGTTGCCCCATCATGTGCACTCAACTGCCCTTTTATGCAAACTTTGAAATACACTGTTTCGTGATATAACAAATCAAGAACGTTCCAGCTCAGTGCCTGAGCGGAGGCAACAGAGGGCAAAGCTGCACAACCTGGAGTGGTCTCTCGACGGAGTAAGAAGGAAAGACATGGAAGGTGCGACAATTGTGATGATCACCATGGTTGCCCTCTGTGGAGCTGCACCCATTACTTCCCCCAACCAAGAGGACATCGATAAAGCCCAGGTAAAACCAGAGGGGGGCAGACTTTCTGGTTTTCTTCCAGCTCAACAATCTTTGATTTTAAAGTTTCAAAAGATGATGCTTATACGTCACATGATTACATGTATGGTGATTACGTCGTGGGATCAAGTTCAGTCCCGATTCCTCTCACCGTAAGGCAACATGACCGAACATGACACAAGTGTCAGCACTGTCACTGTAGGTTTGACTGGATTCTCCTCTTTGCCGTGAGAATGGGTGTGGTTTTACACTGTGCAGGTTTTACTACGGATGCAAGTAATGTCTCACTTTGAACAAGGGAATTTACCATTGAGCAAATCTTCTCTTTTTATACTTGGTGGTTCTATTGGGTAGCAATTAGCACAGCAGCTGAAGGCAGAAAGTCTAGGGTTCGACTCCCAGAGAAACCACATACTTGATCTTGTTAAGCCTCCTGTGTAATTCTTTGCTAAATGTAATGTATGTTAGGACTCAATAGCTTCCTGACCACACGTTGGAAAACACTTCCAACAGATAAACTCAACACCAGATACTTTTTATGGCAGTTCCACACTTGGTAAAGAAAAAAATAATCAGAATTAAATTTTTTTCTTAAATAAAAACAATTATGTTTACCATATGCTTTTGTCAACATTGTTTTACAGAGGACTTTACTTTATCAGGATTGTAGTGCTGCCAAGAATCAAACCCAGGACTGCCTGCAACTGACTTGTGGAGCAGCCGTGCAACTACACTATCCAAAAAACCAAATATATAAAACGTGTACTTTATCGTTTGTCACAATTTCAGGAATATCTGTCTCAGTTTTTTTCTAACATCGGTGTGAGTGCACCCAACACCAGATGGCGTGGCACCCTTGACTCCTTTGAAGAAACCCTGACAATAATGCAGGAGTACTACGGCCTGGAGGCAACGGGGCAGCTGGACGCGCCCACACTGGAAGTTATGGGTCGACCACGCTGTGGTTACACAGACATTTTCAGATACACATTCTTCTACGATAAACCAAAGTGGAAAAAGTCTCTGGTCACGTACAGGTACTGCATCAGCTCATGGTTGTAGTTCAACTTAACGCAGTCGACATCCAGTCTGAACAAACTTTACCTTTCCCGCCGCATGCAGGATAACCAACTACACACCCGACTTGAGCAAAGAAGATGTGGAATCCTCCATAGCCAAGGCTCTGAAGATTTACAGCGATGTCATCCCTCTAAATTTTAAGAAGATCGACAGTGGCATTGCTGACATGATGATCCATTTTAAATCTAAAGGTAGTTGCTATACCTTATGTGAAACCATCAAAGTCCTTCAGCCGATGATGATTTAGATATTTCTTCGTTCCAGATCATGGAGATTTTGCTCCCTTCGATGGGGAGGGCGGGGTGTTGGCTCACGCGTTCTCCCCTGGGAAAGGCATCGGAGGTGACACCCACTTCGATGAAGATGAGACCTGGACCATGACTTCAGAAGGTATACAAGATAGGTCAGAAGGTTTACAAGATGTTGTACCCACAGTTCCTCCATTGACTTACTCTGTCTACCCAGGATACAATCTGTTCTTGGTGGCAGCTCATGAGTTTGGTCACGCGCTGGGATTGGCTCACTCTACTGTTGAGTCAGCACTGATGTATCCTACCTATACTTATGTGGACCCTGAAGGATTTCAGTTGCCTGAAGATGACAGACGGGGAGTACAATTCTTATATGGTGAGAGTCAAAGTCTTCTACTGTCTTCTTCTTTTTTATTCCTTTCATCTTGTCCCTTATGTAGGGGTTGCTACCACCAATCAACATTTTCCATCTCCCCCTGTTCCCTTGCATCCATCAATCTCCTCTTTGTCTCCCACCTGGTAGCTCTATTTCACCGTCTCTCCTCTGAATATGTCCTATGTCCTAGCCGTCTCTAAAGACCTCGTTCCAGATCCTGGCCATCTTCGTCACTCTTAGCATCTGCCACCTCTAGCTCCGCCTCCTGCCTTCACAGTAATCAACAATATTAACATAACGCTATTTTTTTCCCTTAAACCATCTAAAAATCTTATTTTCAAAGGTTCAAGAGTTCCAACAGTTCCCGACCTAGAGCCGTTTCCACTGCCTACAGAGGTTGTGGACGTTGAGGATGACCTGGAGTCTGAACGGGAATTATGCAGCAGAGACCTGACTTTTGATGCAGCAACTTCCACTGGCAGTATGATTTACTTCTTCAAAGACGGGTGAGGCTAAGGTTCATTTGAATTGCTCATGGTCTACCACAGCATTACATCCCAAACACTGGGTTGTGACCGAGTTGGGACGTCAGAGATATTTTTTGGGTTGTCCCACAAGGTCATTTTTGTTGGTTCAATTTCTGTTTAGGAAAGATAGAAAGTTTTACTTTTATGATCCCGAGGAGGGCAGGCATGCTAACCACTACTTATTGGAGCGTAGTGATTCTAATTGTTCAGATATCACTGGGTCAATAATCAAACATCTTCATAAATGTTCAATCATTTTTCATTTTTCTCATGTTTCTTTATGTTCAATCATGGTCAATGACTAAGGAAGAATATCTTTTGGCTTCGCTTTTGTAGTTTTGTGATTTTTGAAATATGAGAGCCCAAATATATAAATATTGGGGAACACTGTACTACTGCATAACTCTCCTTTTGCATTTTTCTGGTATATCCTGAACTATTTTCCCCCATATGCCAACAAAATACAGCCATAGAAAAAAAATCATTGGACCATTGTTGTTTATTTTTATTATTTTCTAGTTCTAGTATATTAAGATAAGGCACGTTTTTGTGTGTGTTACTACAAAGGGTGTATTACATGAAGTATACAATGAACAAGAAAACACAGATGTTGTCTGGATGTTGTACACAGCTGCCATGGTTGCTCTTTTCCGCTGTGACTTTACCCTCTTAGATAAGTCCGTCTGTAAGAGTCTGTCTGTTTTGGCTTTTTATTAGCTCGTTACCGTGGTTTTAGCTGGGACTGGTTTAATTTAGAGGCATTAACTGTGAAGATATAAAACAAACCAACGAAGGCTAAGGGCTTGATGTAATGGCTGTTCTGTAATTGGCAGATATTTCTGGCAGAAGGAAAGCTTCTGGACTGGCATCACCAAGCATAGAATTGATTCTGTCTGGAGTGGAATCACCAGAGTTGATGCTGTTTATGTGGATTTAGACGAAAGCATTATTTTCCTCTTTCAAGGTAAAGATTTACCTTCCTTTTTACTAAAGTGCTGTTGATGATGCCATCATGTTACCTTGAACTCTGTGTTTCCGCAGGGGACCATTACTGGGGAGTCAGTGGGAAGGTGATTCAATCAAGTTTCCCCAGACCCATCAGTGACTTTGGTTTCCCCTCATATGTCACCAAGATCGATGCTGCTGTCTATATTCCATTCGCAGGAAAAACACTATTCTTTCAGGGAAGCAGATTCTGGAGGTGAGAATATGAGGAAAATGTCCCAGTATGGTGCAGTGTGATTTGGGTGGCAGTCGTGGAGAGGACTAAATAATCGATTACTTCTAAATAACCTTAATGTCCCGTACAGCTATGACGAAAAGAAAAACAGAATGGATTTCACTTCCCCAAGATTCATCAAGCTGGAGCTCCCTGGGATTGGATCTCGAGTGGATGCTGCTTTTGAGAACAATGGTGCGTTTGGACTTCAATTCAAAATGCTAGATTCAGATGTAACCGTTTATCTGATGTAGAATAAACTGTGCCTGATATCAATACTGTGATGCTTGTTCTTCAGGATATCTGTACTTCACACATGGATCCAAACAGATCGAGTACGACTACAGGCAGAGAAGAAGTGTCCGCACTTTCTACAACTATGAGTGGATGGGTTGCGACTGAGGAAACATTGAAAACAACCCGCACAAAAACACACTGGCTCGTTTCAAACTTGCTTCATTAGTTTTCACAGGAAATTGTTGGGTAATCAACCGGTAGGTGGTGGAAAAAGAATGTAAGTTTTTTTTTTTTATTATAGGCAAACACTGTTTATTTTTATGGTAATTGCTCCTCTTCAGGCTTAATGTGCTAAATAAACGTTTAATGGGACCTTAAATCCTTCTTCATAAATGTCATGTCAAAAACTGTTTTAACTACAAATAAGAAATAAGATAACGCTGGTGCAGGGGCTTTTCAGTTTTACCACATCTCTTAGCAATTCAGATTATTTTAGAACTTATAACGGAAAACAGGAAGAGATTAAGTGATGCATTCAGGGTCACCTGATTGCTATTATATATATGCACTGCTGTTATGCTGTATAATAATATGACATTTTCCTCTCTGTGACACGATGTATGATTAAAATAAATATTACAGACACTTCTCATCTAAAGAAACCTTGCCTAAAGACTTTTATTTAACGAAATATGTTTAAGTATCTTTGAGTGCAATCATATGATTGATTCTTTTGGAATAACGCGTTTAAAATTTACGTAGTTACGTAATTACTTAAACATATGACGCTCCCTTAATGTCCCGAAAGGAAATCCCGAGAGTTTAATGAAGTTCCATCAAATCCAATCTATATAAATATAATCAGTTATAAAGGAAACAGAGTATTATATATGTATTTTATTTACTTAATTATGCCTTTCTTTTAATTAATCTTTTTGCAGTAGCACTACAAACCGCAAGATGGCGACGATGAGTGTTTGCGTTCGACGTGATATATATAATAAAAACAATAATGGCAAACAAATATAATAGGTAAAAGACAGTATGACTTTAGAAAAACAAACGGTTTTTTCTTGTTTTTTTTTTTTTGTTTTTTTTACAATACCAGTAAACAGTAACATTTAACATGTAAATACTGTATGTAACGGCAGGATACGAACGAGAAGAACGACAGTAACAAAGATGCATCAGCCGTGTTGACGTCACAACCGGAGCACACCCCTCTTGCTGATTGGCTGGTGTGTTTATTCCAGCGTTGCATGCCTGTAGGTGAAGTGGTTTCATACGTGTCGAGTCATTACAAAATATCTCCGTGTCCAAAATGTCCTCCAGTGGACTTTTAACAATGCATCGTCAAATATACACACGCCTGGTAAGTGGAAGTGTGGAACTATGTCACTGTCCGTCCTGGTTGTGCGTTTCAATGCAGTGAGAGGCTAACTGTAGCTGTGGCTAACATGGTATATTTAAACCGCTCTGTGTCCTTGAACACGTAGTGAGTGACAGTGGGTTTCACAGGTGACCGCTGCAGGTGGTGATGTCATTAGAAATGAACTGATAATTCAACAAACGAAAAAAATATTCAAAATTCCAAATACGAGTGGACGTAGTGAGAACCATAATAATGCGCTTAGCTTAAGCTAAAGTTCAAAGTACCGCCTGTTCGTCCTATTTTTATTAATAATATATACTGTTGTATGCAATTGTATTACGTTTTGGGGTTTTTTTTGTGTAACTAATGAATAAAGCAGGTCAGTTTAACTTTTTTTGTTTTGATATACGGCCCATAAATAGTTAGTTTTACGACATTATAACTATTTTGAAGCAACTACTTCAATTAAAGAGAACAGGAAGGTCAGTACTGAGACTGAAGACGTATGTGTGAACGAAAGATGTGGATTGGTGAGGTTACAAGGAGCAGAGGTGGAGATGGTGGAGGAATTTAGTTCAAGTGTTTGGAGCTGTGGAGACTGTGGAGGAGATGAGTAGAGTACAGGCAGGAGAAGAGAGTCAGCTAAGGTGAAGGGAAGGATTTATAGGACAGCTGTGAGACCAGCCATGATGGATGGATTAG
>JAFBJS010045368.1:548422-564151 GCA_016785265.1 Paraplagusia blochii | reverse complement strand
AAATGTATGACAGCCTTTCCATGCTATAAATCTCTTCCAAAATATTGAGCCACTCTGTCTTGTAATTGCTTTTCGGCTAGCTACAAGTAATACTTTAAGCAGGTATACATCTTTTCCTTGGACATCGTCTTGTGGTATATATCCCAAATACAGAACCAAAGATGTTTTTTGTATCTCATATCCGAGTATTTTTTTCAGTTTGCACTATACTCCCTCCCAATACGTTTCTAATTTTGGCATTTCCAGAAGACATGAGCATGATCTGCTTCTGCCTGCCCACATAGTCTCCAACATAAGCTTTTATGCGGTGTATATTTTCCATCTTTGGTGTTATGAAGAACCGTATAATGTTCTTCCACCCAAATCCTCGCCATACTCTTGAACCCATTGTTGATTGTTGAGTTGTGCATACATTGTTCCAGTTTTCTTCTGTTATTTCTATGCCCAGTTCTTGTTCCCATTTTTCTTTAATGTGCATAGTTGACTTACCTTCACTAGCACCAATAGCTTGGTATAGCGCTGAGATTACCTTACATGTTTTTCCTTCATATGCATTTGTAATTATTTTAATAATCCCATTCTGCTCCCTCGGTTCTTTTACTTTAATTTCCTTTAAAATAGTAGTCCCTTACCTGAAAATATGTGTATAGTTCCCTTGCCTCTAACCCGTATGTATCCCTTAAAACTTGAAAGCTCTTCATTTCCCCTCCCTCAACAAGTGTGCACATAGCTGTAATTCCCCTTTGTGCCCACCTCTCAAAGCCTGTATCACCTAACCCTGGTTTAAATCTATTGTCATGGGATATCCACCTCAAGATCTTTATTCTGCCTGCAATGAATATTTTTTTATTATCAAATGCCAAATCTCCAATGTGAATTTGCTTATTGGGCTCAGATGGACTTCTTCTTGCTTGAATAGTTTGGACTATGGACTGGCCCTTTCTTTCATCTCAATGTCTTTCCATCTGGCTATGTATTTTTCATTGCACCAGCAATATACTGTCCTGAGTTGTGCTGCATAAAAATAGTCTTGCAATTTTGGTATTGCCATGCCCCCTTTGTCTTTAGGGAGTTGCATGGTGCAATATCTAATCCGTGGAGTTGCATGGTGCAATATCTAGTCCGTGGCCTCTTACCCGCCCAAATGAACCTAGCAATCCATCTATCCCATTCTATAAACTGTTTCTGTTGAATCATTACTGGCAAAGTTTGGAACAAATTCAATAGTCTTGGCAATACATTCATCTTAATTATTTCTATCCTTGAGCTAAGATCCAACTGTAACATTGACCATCTACGTTTGTCTTGTCTGAGTTCCTTATTAATCTGAGTATAATTTGCTTTATATAACTTCTCTATTCCCTTTGTGATGTTTACCCCCAAATATTTAATTGTTTCTGAATTCCATTTAATTTTATATCTATCTTTTAATTTTTTCATTGGTGCATAATTAATGTTAATTTTATATCCTGAATAATATCCATATCCCTCCAGTTGGTTCAATGCAGTAAAGATCTATTGGGTTGTTCCAAATAGGCCACCACGTCATCTGCAAATAGTCCTACCTTGTGTTCTCTTTCTTTTATCTCAACCCCTATAGTATGATGTCCTGGTTTTGCCTTATCGCCTGTGCTAATGGTTCTATGAATATAGCAAAGAAAGTTGGGGAGAGACTAAACCCTTGTCCTGTAGACCTCCCCAGGTAGAATGGTTTTGTGAGACTTCTGTTCACCTTAATTCTAGCAGACGGTTCATGATATAGCACTTTAATACAACTAACAGATTTTTCGTTAAAACCAAATCTTTCCAACACCATATTATAGATAACTCCAGTTTACGCTGTCAAAAGCTTTTTCAGCATCTACACTAACTAAAATGGCACCTTTTTTAGTATGTTGGGCCTCAATGTGAATCATCCTTCTAATATTGTCCTGTGTCTGTCGTCCTTTAATAAAGCCAGTCTGATCTTCATCTATAATATCAGTCATGAATGTCTCAAACCTCTTAGAGAGTATTGAGGTGTACATCTTGTAGTCTACATTTAGTACTGAAATTGGTCGATAGCTACTGCATTGTTCTTTATCCTTTCCCTCCTTTGGTATAGTCGTAATAATGGCCTCCTTCCATAACGGTGGGATCTTCCCTTTTTCAATTGTGTATCTAAATGAAGCCAGCAATATAGGGGTTAACTGTTGTCTAAATGTTTTATGAACTTCAGAGGGGAATCCATCACTTCCAGGGGATTTATTGTTCTTTATCCTAGCGATTGCCCCTTCCATTTCTTCTTCTGTGATTTCTTGAGTCAACAGTTCATTTTGTTTTTCTCCTATTGAAGGTAGATCCAGCCCATCTAGAAAGTTTCTCATTTCTTGTTTGCCTGCCATTGATGGCTGTGCCATTGATGGCTGTGTATATAGAGTTTGGTAATAATCTCTAAATACTCTTTCTATTCCACCTGGTTCAGTTATCAAGTTGTTTGTGTGCGGTTCTCTAATTTTGTATATTTTGTTCAATGCTTGTTGTTTCCTTATACGCCTAGCCAGTAATCTGCTGCCTTTAGAGCCTCCTATATAGTAACTTTGTTTAATGAATCTTGCCTTCTTTTCCACTTCTGTCAATAATATATCATCAGATTTATTCTTTGTCTCTTTCAGTTGTATGAGTATCTCTGGATCACCTTTAGCTTTGTGTTTTTCCTCTAATTCTTTTAAGCGATCAATATGTGTCTCATAATATGCTACTTTGCCTGCCTTGTGAATTGCTCTATATGCCATTAACTTCCCCCTAATAACTGCCTTGAGTGCATCCCAAAGAATGGTTGGATCTACTTCACCATTATCATTGTCCTTTATATACCTTTTTATAACTTCCTTTGTTCTTTCTCCTAGTTGTTTATCGTTCAGTAGCCCAACGTTCATCTTCCACACTGTAGTCCTCCTTCTTGTATGTAATTTTATTGTCAGGTAAAGTGCATTATGATCTGATAAATCTGCTACCCCTATTGTACAATCCTTTACCCTATATAGATCTCCCTTTGTTATAAAGAAGTAAGCTAGCCTTGAATATATATGGTGTGGGTCTGAAAAATGTGTGTTGTCCCTCTCCAAAGGATGTGTGTCTCTCCAGACATCTATTAGTCCCAACTCAGCCAGTTGCATATTCATGTATCTATTGAGCCATGTCTTATTCTTCTTGGTGCTTGTTGTATCCAGGTTGTAGTTCAACACAGATTGTCTTAAAGTCCCCTCCACATATTAAAAGCCCCTCTAGGTCTACAGTAATGAGGTCAAATAGGGTCTTAAAGAAGTTTTTCTCGCTGCCTGGAGGTGCATATACATTGAGAAGGGTCACTTTTTTTCCCTCCAATTTACACTTTACCATTATATACCTTCCCTCTTTATCACGCTTTTCCTGTTGAAGTTCAAATTTAGTTGAGTTTGTTATCAATATGGCTACTCCTCTTCTATTATTGTGTTTGTGGTGAGTGCTATAAAATGTATTATGATATCCAATGATCTTCAGTTCCTCATGTTCTTCTCCATGATATTCAGTTCCTCATGTTCTTCTATGAACAAATACATTTCCTGCAGAAAAATCAGATGGCATTTTTCTTTTATAAATTTAGCCATAATCTTTCCCCTCTTAATTGGACTACTCAACCCATTCACATTCAGTGATACCATCTTAAGACCCTCATGTTGCATATAGTATATATAGTATATAGTATATATACATTTTCATTGCCCATAAGCGTAACTCCAAAACAAAAAGCACAGCAACAGCTGTTTTAACTATATAACAATAAACAAAAAAATTGAGCCTCCGTGTCATGTTGGGGATAGTTGTGTCTCCCCATGTCCCCTGTTGGTGGGGTGGGGGGAAATCCTCTCCTCAGAGGGCCCCCTTAGCGATGGAAAACTACCCCAAACTGAAGTCCTCCGTTCACGCTAAAAGTGTCCAACTTCTAGAAACTATCACTCCAAGTCTTACAGCATTTTTTTTCCGTCTCCAAAGCCAAACAAACTAGGCTAGTATATATGGGAATAATTTAACCTCGATTTAATAGATAAAGATATTCTGAAGACTAAACAAGTATTTATGTAGTTATTTCAATGTTCATTTTAAAACAAATTAGTAGGTAGCCCTATATCCCATCCTCAGCCTTAGCAGTAATAGAAGAGACTTACTTACATGACTTTCAAAGAAGAATAATAACAATAATAGAAAATCCAGCAGTCAGAGTGGCTTGTTTAATAGTATTTAGAAATTCAGAGGGCATACTTGGGATTTGGGACTGTCCATTGAACTTTCTGGTCTTCTCCACTCAAGTGCTCCAAGAGAATCGCCTCAGTTGCTTCCTTGTTCTTTCGGCTATGTCTGTCGCCTTGTCTCCTACTCTGCGCCACTTGAACGTTGTCTCGAGCTGCAGTTCTGGCAAGGTCGGCTCTTGCCCGACAGTCCGTGTACCTGTAATCCCTTTTCCTTCATTCACTGGCCCCCTTGCCAGTGGATCTTCAGCGCCGTATGTGGAGACTGGAATCGAATCCCCTCCTCCTTCAAACTCGCTTCAGCCCTGCGTAGTCACAGCGCTTCGCAGCCACCTCCACTGGATAGTCGTGATCAAAAGACACTCTCTTTCCATCAATCTCGATTTTGGTCTTCCATGCTCTATTGGGGATATCCTCCTTCTGTTGGAATTGCAGGAAGTTGACAATGATCGCTCTAGGATTTTTATTTCGAGCTGACTTGGATGCGCTCACTCGATGGGCACGTTGTATTTGTAAGCTATTGTCTTACTATTGTGATATTAAGCTTTTTACAGAGCAGCCTTTCAACAAACATTAGTGTTGACTCTTTCTCCGTGACCTCAACAACTCCCCAAATTCTTAAAATATTTTTTTCTCGATCTCCATTCCAAGTCTGTCATTTTCTCCTGTAACTTCCTTTGCTGCTTTAAAGAGGAGGCAAGAATTTCTTTCAAAACTGTAGTCCACTCTTCAGTTTCCATCACGCGATCTTGTAGATCTTTAATGTCTTTGCCTTGCGCTTCCATACCCATGTCTATAGTTTTGAATCGTTTACCTATCTCCTCCTGAAAAGTGGCAAGTTTTTGTCTGGGCATACATCCAATGTTTTGAATGCTTCTTGAATGTCTTTAATTTCTTTTCGATTCTCCTCTCTATTGTACTCAATTTGCATACCCACACCGTTGAAGCCAGTCTTCATGCTAGCTAGCATGTCATCTATACTTGTTTTGTCTTCGACGTCGTCTTCTTTTTTATTTCCCATTTTTCCTTGCTCTTTTTGTTTCTTTTCAGTTTCTTTCTTAGCCTTATTAATTCCTCCTCTGGCTATTAATTTGAATTTTGGCTTTGAGAAGTGTACTCACTTTAATGACTGGGAGCATCTGATTTCCCAGATGGCCATTTGCCAAATCGGAAACCCCAAAGTTGAATGTTACATTGAATGTTTTTGAATTCTATTGATATTTTCCTAATATTAATTTCAGGAAAATACTGCCTTAATTACTTTAAAAATGGGTGTAAAAATGCCAACAGATTTCCCCATCTCATATCCCCCCACCAGGCTTTGCCCTGGACCTGACTTGGGCGCCGCTGGCCCCCCGGGAACCCCAGACATTTCAGCTGAAATCAAACTTTCCTGTTGCTATCCCTGAGCTGTGCTTCACTCACTTTTACTCAGCCTGGAGCCTGTCTCTTATACACATCTAGATGTGTATAAGAGACAGGTGCACCCCTGTATGTCTCCCAAGACCCAGCAAAGCTGAGCAGTAGTGCTCCTAGACAGGATAGCACAAAAAATACAGTTAATGGATCATTTAATTGACGGATGACTTTGTTGGCTTCACAGCTATTTTTATTAGCTGTCTCTTTCCCCCTTACTGTTGTCTCAGAAAGGGGTGACAAGCTTTTTCAAGGCAGCTGGGATTGGTGAAGTACTATGGGACTTCCTTTTGAATGACCAAAGGTCACTGATCTGCACTGTGACTGGTCAAAGACATATGATCTGGCCTTGATTGTTGCCAATCTTTTACAGTCCTTGGCAATTCGGGAGATCAGTGATCTTCAACGAATCATTTGCCCTCTCCATAGTGTTTTGACCTACCACAGGCCAGGGGTTAGTCACTTTTTGACCAATGCCTGACCACAGAGAAGATCACTGATTTTTGAGCAATCACAGGCCAGTTGCACAGTGATTGACAAATCACCCGGCAGATCAGTGACCTTAATGAGTCAGAGGCAGAGTCAGTGATAATTAACAAATATCAAGTTAGGTCAATGATATTTAATACATCAGCTTCGTAATTAGGCACATACAATGAGGCTGGCCTGTAAATGGTTAATACTTTGGAGCTGATCTGTGATTGGTATTGGAGAGATCTACAAAAATTGTAGATCTTTGCTGTGATTGTCAAAAAAACAAATATCTGAGCTGTGAAAGGCCAATACTATAGAGCAGGCCTGTGATTGGCCAATAACCACTGATTTGAGCTGTGATTAGTCAAGGGTTTTTTATTTATTTAAATGTTTATTTAACAGGGACAGTACAGTTACATTGTTACCAAAGGTCCCGATGTCATTGCACAAGGGGCTTTGAGCCATTGGCTAGTTTGCAACCCTCGTTCCTGGTTGGGCATTTGAGAAAGTTAAAAATAGGAGAGATAAAAAGAGAGAGAAGAAATAGAAGAATGCACACACATAATAAAAAACATTTACAATGTTTGAACCCCCTGTGCACTATAGTGTTTACAGTGTTGATCTTCTTTTAACCAGGTTTTTAGTTTTGTGGAGAATAGTGTGATGTTTTTTTGCAATTTCAGTTCCACTGGGAGAGCGTTCCAGTGATGAACAGCTTTTACAGCAAAAGCTGACTGTCCCAGAGTTGTCCGACATCACTTAACTCTGCAGTTTCCATTTACTTCAGCCCTTGTCTTGACTCCCTCGTTGGTGTACTTATGAATGCTGTTACACATGACTTCAGGGGCAAGACCATTTAGACACTTAAAAACGGCTTTTGCAAATGAGAAATTTTGGAAGTTTTCATCTCTTAAAACATCTTCATATCTCAAAACATCTTATGTTTTGAGATAATTTTACAGTGATGCCAATTCATTGGCTTTTGGTCAAAAACTTTGTGCCTGTTTATGCGGTGAGAGTAAAGTCTTAGTGGTAGATGCTGTGGCCTGGCCCCAGATAATTGAGAAGTATACCATGTGAGATAGTATCATTGCATGCAGATTTACTTTTGCAGCTTAATTGGACGCACATGGACGAATCATGCGAAAACAGTTAATATTTGTCTTAATGGTCTTTGTCATTTTTTAAACATGGGCATTGAATTTCATGTGGGAATCCAAAACCACCCCCAAATACTTATATTCATCTACTAGTTCTATTTGATGTTGATTGATAATTATTTTAAGATCCTTGTTTGTAGTTTTCTTTATTGAAAAACACATTGAGACCTTTATAGCTGACCCCTGATTGAGAAATACTATAGAGCTGGCCTGTTCTTGGTTAAATGCTGTGTAAGTTGCCTGTGATTGGTCAATACATTGGAACTGGCTTGTGATTGGTCAATGTTCACTGAGCTTATTTGTGATTGGCCAAAGTAAACTATGTATGTCATTGGCCTATATCCTCTGAGGTGGCCTGTGATTAGTCAAATACTATAGCACTGGACTGTGATGATCAATACTATGAAGCTGGACCAGTTATTGTTTATAAAACAATAATCATGTGATTTCTTTGGAGCTGGTCTGTGATTGGTCTATGTCTACTGAGCTAGCTCCTATGATTGATCAAAATAGACTAATCTGCCCTGTGATTTGTCAAATACTATAGAGCTGGCCTGTGAATGGATAATTGCCATGAAAGTGGCCTGGGATTACATAATACATTGGTGCTGGTCTCTGACTGGTCTGTGTCCAATGAGCTGGCCCGTGATTGGTCGATACGATGGAACTGGCTTGTGATTGATCAATGTTCACTGAGCTTATCTGTGATTGGCCAAAGTAGACTAATATGGCCTTTGATTGGTCAAAGACTATAGAGCTGGCTTGTGATTGGTCTAATAATATGAAGCTGTTCTGTGATTGGTTAAATACTATCACACCGGCCTGTGATTGCTCAATTTTTTGCAGCTTGTCTGTGATTCATCATTAAGATGGACCTGCCTTGTGATTGATCAATGTTCACTGAGCTTGTCTGTGATTGGTCAAAGTAGACTAATATGGCTTGTGATTGTAGATTGTAGAGCTGGACTATGATTGGTCTCAAACTATGGAGCTGGCCTGTGATTGGTTGAATACTATTGAACTAACCTGTAATTGGTCAATACTTTGGAGCTAGTCTGTCATTCGTTTTTTTCCTCTAAGCTGGCTTGAATACTTTGGAGCTGGTCTGTCATTAAGATGGAGCTGCCCTGTGATTGGTCAATGTTGACTGAGCTTGCCTGTGATTGGTCAAAGATTGTAAAACTGAAATATGATTGGTCTTATTCTGTGGAGCTGGTCTGTGAAATGTTAAATACTATAGAACTAGCGTGTGATTGGTCAATACCTTGGAGCTGGTCTGTGATTGGTCTGCGTCTACTGAGGTGGGCTGTGATTTCTAAATACGATTGAGCTCTCGTGTGATTTGTCAATGTTTACTGAGCTTCCCTGTCATTGGTCAAAATAGACTAATCGGCTCTGTCAGTGATCAAAGATTAAAGAGCAGGCCTATGATGGGTTAAATGCTATGGAACTGGCCTTTGATTGGTCAATACTTCCAGCTGGTCTGTAATTGGATTATGTTCACTGAGCTGGGCTGTGATTGGTCAATTCCATGAAGCTTTTGTGTGATTGGTCAATGTTCAGTGAGCTTGCCTTTCATTGATCAAAGTAAACTAATCTACTCTGTACTTGGTCAAAGATTGTATAGCTGACCTGTGATTGGTCTTACACTATGGAGCTGGCCTGTGATTGGTAAATACTATGGAACTGGCCTGTGATTGGTCAATATTTTGGAGCTGGTCTGTGATTGGTCTATGTACACTAAGCTTACCAGTGACTGCTCAATACTTTTGAGCTGGTCTGTGATTGGTCTATGTCCTCTTAGCTTACCTGTGATTACTCAATACTTTTGAGCTGCTCTGTGATTGTCTATGTCCACTGAGTTAGGTTGTGATAGGTCAATACGATGGGGCTTGCGTGTGATTGATCAATGTTTACTGAGTTTCTCTGTGATTTGTCAAAATAGACTGTTCCGCTCTGTGATTGGTCAAAGATTATACTGAGTTTCTCTGTGATTGGTCAAAGATTATAGAGCTGGCTTGTGATTGGTTTATTACTTTAGAGCTGGCCTGTGATTGGTTAATACTTTAAGCTGGTCTATATTTTACCATATCCACTGAGATTTGCTGTGATTTTCAATACCATGGAGCTTTTGTGTGATTGGTCAATTATCAGTGAGGTATCCCTTCATTGATCAAAATAGACTAATCTACTCTGTAAATGGTCAAAGTTTGTAGAGCTGGCAAGTGATTGGTCTATGTTCTCTAATCTGGCCGGTGATTAGTGAATACTTTAGAGCTGGTCTGTGATTCGTCATTAAGATGGAGCTGGCCTTTGATTGGTCAATGATCACTGAGCTGGCCAGTAATGGGTTAAATACTATAGAACTGGCTTGTGATTGGTTAATACTTTGGAGCTGGTCTTTGATTGGTCTATGTCTACTGAGCTGGGCTGTGATTGGTAAATACGATGGAGCTCACATGTGATTTGTCAATGTTTACTGAGCTTCCCTGTCATTGGTCAAAAAAGACTAATATGCTCTGTGATTGGTCAAAGATTAAAGAGCTTACCTGTGATTGGTTAAATGCTACGGAACTGGCCTTTGATTGGTCAATACTTCCAGCTGGTCTCTGATTGGACTATGGCCACTGAGTTTAGTGAGCTTGCCTTTCATTGGTCGAGATGGATTATTCTACTCTGTGATTTGTCAAAGATTGTAGAGCTGGCCCATGACTGGTCAATATTTTGGAGCTTGTCGGTGGTTGGTATATGTCCTATAAGCTTCCCCGTGATTGCTCAATACTTTTGAGCTGATCTGTGATTGGTCTATTCCCACTGAGCTGGCCTGTGATTGGTCCACATGATGGCTCTTCGTGTGATTGTTCAATGGCTGGTGATTGGTCTATGTTCTGTAATTTGGATGGTGATTGGTGAATACTGCCTAGGGCAGTGGTGGCCTAGTGGTTAAGGGAGCGGACATGGGTCCGCATGGCCCTTGTTTCGAATCCCCCTACCACCAAGTTACTGCTGAGGTGCCCTGAGCATGGTATGTCCCCACTCACTGCTCCCCAGACGCTCATGAGCTGCCCACTGCTCACTTTGATGATGGGTTAAATGCAGAGGCCAAATTTCGTTGTGAGCTGTGTTGTGAATTTAGAATGTCACAATGACAAAAAAGAAATTTACTTACTTTACTTTACTTATACTTTTTAGCAGGTTTGTGATTAGTCATTAGGATGGAGCTGGCATTTGATTGGTCAATGTTCACTGAGCTTCTAAATTTTATATTGTTGTGTGTATAATGATGTGTGCTGCGCTTACTTAATTCATTAATTTATCAGGCACACAATAACTCTATAGAGCAGTCCAGCTGGGACCAACGCCTCAAGG
The DNA here is from genome assembly GCA_016785265.1 of Paraplagusia blochii. Lineage (NCBI taxonomy): Eukaryota > Metazoa > Chordata > Actinopteri > Pleuronectiformes > Cynoglossidae > Paraplagusia > Paraplagusia blochii. The sequence continues at coordinate 553,464 of JAFBJS010045368.1, read as the reverse complement.
ACAACTGCCGCCCCAAATGCACTCTTTGCCAGCTTAAAGCAGTGACAAGCAGCAGCCAACCTCAATCTCATGAGTCTGTAAAACCTTAATATATTTGAGCGAAGCATGATTCAGCCAAACAGCTGAAGGGTAATTCTACAACAAGCATTACAATACAAGGCAAAGCATGTTTGGGACAAAACATCAGCTGAAGTGTTATTCTACATTCATTTCTCTCTTTTACATAGTCCCATGTATTCAAATGTGCTACTTAAGCAGAGATATGATCGACTTTGCCTGATTTTGACTTTCAATGTTTATTCTGATAATTGTTTTTTGTAAAAGTTTCCACTTCGTGTGAATTTAACCAATCCGTCAGAAATAAATGTCTGAGACTGTCTAAAACACTACACTAACCATGTTAAAATATGTCAAATACAGTGTTTGTTACCACAAACTAATATTTTATCATGAGTATACTGTTGTACACAATGGAGCAGTGCCTTTAAGACAACTGCTACCCCATGTGCACTCTTCGCCGTCTTAGAGCAGCGTCAAGCAACCATTTCACCTAGACCATCCTCAAGTGAAGTGTGACCCCAATTGTGCTGATTTTTTTTTTCAAATAAGATTTCAAATTTTTTTTCAAATAAGATTCAAATAAGAAAATCTTATCAAATAAGATAAGATTTTCATTATTTTTCTGCAATTTTTAAAGTATCGTTCGAAAAAAGAAACAATGTAGAACATGAATGTATCTTAGTCAGACAAGCATAATTCAGCCAAACATCAGCTGGAGGGTATTTCTACAACAAGCACAGACAAAAGAAAACATGTGACATGGGACAACCCATAAGCTAAAGGGTAGTTCTTTGTTTCTGTCTTTTACATAGTTCCATGTTTCAAATTGTGCTTCTTCGGCTGACATATGGTCAACTTTGGCTGATTTTGACTTTAAATGTTTTTTCTGATATATATTTTGGGAAAAGTTTCAGATTCATGTGTAATAATCCAAAGTGCCAGAAATGAGGTTATGAGGCTGTTAAACCACAAAACTAAACACGTATAAATAAATCAAGCACAGCGTGTGTTACCTCAAACTTATATTTTTTATTGCTGTGTGTTTAATGACATAAGCTGTGCTTACCGAATTTATTTACGTATCAGGCATACAATCACTCTATTGAGCAGTGCAACCGGAACCAATGCCCCAGAGACAACAGCAAAAAGCAGCCATTGGTCTTCGAATGTCCACAATCTCTTGAATCTGTAAAATCTTATTATTTCTGAGTTAAGTTATTACCATTTGTGCCATAATAACTTTTTAGCTTTTTTTCATCATATTTTGCAATTTTAAAAGTATTGTTAGAAAAAAGTAACAACATCAAAAGATTGTTTTTTGGTCAGACAAGACATGACAAGGAGGACGACATCAGCCGAAGGGTAATTCTTCCCTTCTGTCTTTTATAATGTACCAGGTGTCAAAATGTGCCTCTTAGGCCGAGATATGATCAAATTTGCTGATTTTGACTTTCAATGTTTTTTTCTGATTATTGAATTATTTTTGGAAAGGTTGCAGTTTGGTTTTCTATCAACCAAAGTATTAGTAATGAGGGTCTAAAGCAGTTGAACGAAACTAACCACATAGAAATCAATCAATCAATCAATTGCACAAAAATCATCATTTTTTGCAATGTTAAAAGTATTGTTAGAAAAAAGTAACAATGTAGTAAATAATTAATTCTTTGTTTGAAAAGCATGATTCGGTCAAAATATCAGCTTAAGAGTAATTTTATGACAAGCATGAAAAGACAGGACATGCATGATTCCGACAAAACATCAGCTGATGAGTAAACCTTTCAGCTATACTCATCTGTATACTCATCAACTGATGAGTATACCTTTCTCTTATATATTGTGCCAGATGTCAAAATGTGCTTCCTAGGCTGAGATATAATCAACTTTTGCTGATTGTGACATTAAAGGTTTTTTCTGCTATATATTTTTGGAAAAAGTTCCAAATTCCCATGATTTTAACCAATATATCAGAAAGTAATGTTTGAGGCTATAATAAACACTACACTTAGCACAGCACAGTGTGTGCTATCACAAACTAATATTTTATATACTGTGTGTATAAAAATGTTCGATGGGCTTACTGATTTCATTAGCTTATCAGGCATACAAGAACTCAATATGGAACAGTGCAAGCGGGACCAATGCCTCAACAACAACTGCCGCTACTTTTTTAGCTTTTTTTCATCATTTTTTGCAATTTTAAAAGTATTGTTAGAAAAAAGTAACAATGTAGTAAATAATTTATTCTTTGTTTGAAAAGCACGATTCGGTCAAAACATCAGCTTAAGAGTAATTTTATGACAAGCATGACAAGACATGCATGATTCCGACAAAATATCAGCTGATGAGTAAATATACCTATCTCTTATATATTGTGCCAGATGTCAAAATGTGCTTCTGAGGCTGAGATTTAATCTACTTTGGCTGATTGTGACATTAAAGGTTTTTTCTGCTATTTATTTTTGGAAAAAGTTCCAAATTCCTGTGATTTTAACCAATATATCAGAAATTAATGTCTGTTATATGTCTATTATAAGCATTACACTTAGCACAGCACAGTGTGTGCCATCACGAACTAATATTTTATTTTCAACAACTGCTGCTACTTTTTTTAGCTTTTTTTCATCATTTTTTGCAATCCTTCTTGCATCCTCATCTCCAACTCCAACCACCTCCATGTCCTCCCTCACTGCATCCTTAAATCTCCACTTTGGCCTTCCTCTTCGTCTCTTACCTGGTGGCTCCTGATCCTCGTTCCTGATCCTGTCCATCCTTGTCACCCCCAAAGAGAATCTCAGCATCTTTGACTCTGCCACCTCCAGCTCTCCCTCTTGTCTTCTACCTATTCCTAGTGTACATCATGGCTGGTCTCACAACTGTCCTGTAAACCTTTCCCTTCACCTTAGCTGAAACCCTTCTATCACAGATCACTCCAGAGACCTTTCTCCAGTTGTTCCATACTACCTGTACTATATTCTTCACCTCTCTTCCACAGTCTCCACTGCTCTGAACAGTTGAGCCTAAGTATCTGAACTCCATCATCTTCTTAGAATTAGAATAAGAATTGCCTTTATTGTCCTTGTACAGTGTACAACAAAATCTGAGCGCCTCACTCTTGGTGCCAAAAACAAGAAGAGTAAAAACAATATATTAAACAAAAATCAAAGTAATAATAATAACAGTAATAATAATAATAGTGAATGAAAAATATACAGTGAAAAATATACAATTATCAGCAGTAACAATGGCCCTGAGTGTGGGTAAATTGCACTTGGTGTAATTGGTTATTGCACATAGTTGATTTAATATTTTTATTATTGCACATTGATCAATGTGATCAGTAAATTGAGAGTTTGTGGTCTATTTTAGGCAGTTAAGTTGTTGTTCACAGCTGAGATAGCTTTTGGGAAGAAGCTATCTCTGACTCTGTTTGTCCTGGTTTTGTGTGACCTGTACCGTCTGCCTGATGGTAACAGGTTGAACAGCGAGTTACTGGGATGTGACGAGTCTTTGATGATGCCAGCTCTACTGAGCTAGCGAGAGTTGGCGATGGCCTCCAGGCTGGGCAGGGAGCAGCCAGTTATCTTCTGGGCTGTGTTGATGACTCTCTGCAGAGCTTTCCTATCTGCAGCTGAGCACCCTGCATACCACACTTTGACGCAGTACGTTAGGATGCTCTCTATGGCGGCTTTGTAGAAGGTCACCAGCAGCCTCTCCTCCAGGTTGTTTCTCCTGAGCACTCTCAAGAAGTGAGACGCTGCTGAGCTTTCTTCACCACCGCTGTAGGGTTTGCAGACCAGGAGAGATCATCAGAGACTTGAACGCCCAGGAACCTCATGGAGTGGACCCTCTCCACACAGTCGCCGTGGATGTAGAGAGGGGCGTGGTCCTTGTCGGGAACCGGTGCTGAGTGTGATGGTGCTGGACAGGTGGTGTAAATCCACAAAAACACAATGAAGCTCCTTCTGACCCTATCTGTACTTCTCCATCAACTCCATTAAGGCAAATATTGAATCTGTGGTACTCTTTCTAAAACCATACTGTTGTTCGCAAATCTCTACCTCTTTCCTCAACCGAGCCTCAACTACTCTTTCCCAAATCTTCATGGTATGGCTCATCAACTTTATCCCTCTGTAATTACTACAGCTCTGCACATCCCCCTTCTTGTAAATTGGTACAAGAACACTTTTCCTCCACTCGTCAGGCATCTTGTCGGTCTCCAAAATTCTATTGAAGAGCCAAGTGAGAAAACTTACTGCTTCTTCCCACTCTTTATGCTATTCAGAGCTTTTCTAACTTCATCCTTTCTAGTCTGATCTACCCTCTCCCTGTTGGGAACTGGCCATCCTTTCTAATCTGATCGACCTTCTCCCCGTTGGGAGCTGGCTCCTCATTCCTACGCTCCCTATCATTTTCCTCATTTAACAACTCCTCAAAGTACTCTCTCCATCTTCCCAGCACACGTTCCTCACAGGTGATGACATTTCCATCTCTGTCCTTTATTAGGACAGGACATGCTGCACATCCTTCCCAGATTGGTTTCTCTGCCTTGCCAATCTGTATAACACTTTTTCTCCTTCCTTCGTGTCTAACCTCTCGTACAACTCCTCGTATATGCCTTTTGTTTGGCCTTGGACACTTCCCTCTTCACCTCCCTTGCCCTCTCTCTGTACTCCAGTCTATTCTCCTCTGTCCTGTCACCTTCCCATCTCTTCTTTGCTAGTCTTTTCCTCTGGACACTCTCCTGGACCTCATCATTCCACCACCAGGTCTTTTTGTTCTCCTTTCTCTGTCCAGAGGAAACACCTAGCACCTTCATAGCTGTCTCCCTAATGACTCTAGCAGTGGTCTCCCAATCATCTGGGAATTCCCCACCACAGCCCAACACTGTTCTGACTTCTTTTCCAAAGTCATCACAACATTCCTCTGTCCTTAATTTCCACCACCCCACATCCCTCCGCCCTCCGCCTCCCAACCCTCCAAAC